>JAQIUQ010001467.1:0-73655 GCA_030378365.1 Hybognathus amarus
TAGCATGAAAATAGAGACTAGTAGGTTAAAATGATTAAATGTTAAAACGGTTTGCCATACTCTATCTGTCGTTTCGACTAGTCACAATTACGTTACAGATATCTTAAATGATAATACAAACTATCCAAAATGTAATTACGACTAGAAAGACGTTGTTGATATCTACAATGTTAATTACGAATAGTCAAACTTAGCTTTTAAATGTTAAAGGGGCTTGCCATACAGAAGTGTAGGCTCAGAGAGACACTCAACATTTTTCAAACCAAAATATCTGACTTTCTGTGGGTCCTAGCTCATGAGTGTAAATTAGAAAGTTGTCCGGCTTGAGGAGAATATATGAATATATGAAACGATGAGATCAACATGTGTACTGAGTTTCACATGTATTACATGCAAGCGTGTTTGATTTATGGACCAAGTTTTTGGACCCCGTTCCAGGGCGCTGTCTAGCCCCCTTGCCACACCCGGGTACCATCTTCAGCCCGGCTCTGATGGCTGTGGGATCTGACCTGTGTGCAAAGTTTCAAGAGTTTTCAAACCCATTAAGGGCCCCAAAAGCCGCTAAGAGACTCAAAATCATCAAAAAAAAGGAATGTTAAAGTTTGATGCGTTGCTATGGCAACATTATCTTAGATATTGAATAATGCTTTCACAGCTCTTCATCTGGCGTGTGTTTACATAAGTTGAAGCGAAATCGGGTAAAAGTAAGAGTGTGATTTCAAAGCATTTTGAAAGTGAAACACTTTCTGCTGCCAGTTGGTGGCGCTATATATTTGACTCACATAGTCACATCCATGTGATTGACCTCTTACAACGAACACACTGCTGAAGTTTCATCAAGATCAGTTAATGTATGCAGAAGTTTTAACACACTTCCTTTTGATTTATTTACTTCTTTTTTGATTTATGGACCAAGTTAATTTAATTAATACACTAATTATATAAAACTATTGTCAATGCACTACAATTAAACAGGTTATATGCCTTTACTTATAAAAAAATAAAAATAAAAACTTATGTAAAAAATACCAGGCTTAGAAAATGTATTTACTTTAGCAGGCCAGACACACAGTGAAATGATTAAGCCCCCTCCCCCTACACACACACACACACACACACACACACAGACTGTGTGACAGGCCTAGGTTTAGAAAGAGCATGATCATATTCAAACTACAATATCTGACTTTCTGTGGGTTTGAGCTTATTATTGTTAATTAGAAAGTTGTTTGGCTTGAATAGAACAATATACACGGCAAGTTTTGTAACTGTCAGTAAAACTAACCAAGTTATAACACACTTTATGTGTCCTTTTTTTAGTCAAAAAAATCCGCCACGGCCAAACCGTTCCAGATATCAAAAATCCGTCCGGAATATAGCATCCTCAATGTCTTGACTTCATGCACACCGAGTTTGGTGGTGATTGGTAACAGCATGGGTTGTAATTTGATGTTTTTCTAGGACAATTATTTAAAAAAAAAAAACATAATTCCCGACTTCCGTCTGAACTGTCGTAAAACTTAGAGCACGAAAGTTGTTTGGCCTGATGTGATCTATGAGTGTACCGAGTTTCATATTAATCCATGCACGTGTGTTTGATTTATGGACAAATGTTCGAATCCCTAAAAGAATGCATCCTAAAAGAATGGTAAAGTTCTGATGCGTCGCCACGGCAACAGTTTCAAAGATATCAAGAATCCATTCATAGGTCTTCATCTGCCGTGTATGTACATTATACAGATGAAGTTTGAAGCAAATCGGGTAAAAATAAGAGGGTGATTTCAAAGCATTTTGAAAGTGACACACTTCCTGCTGCCAGTTGGTGGCGCTATAACTTTGACTCACAATAGTCACATCCATGTGATCGTCCTCTTACAGCGAACGCACTGCTGAAGTTTCATCCAGATCAGTTAATGTATGCTGAAGTTATGACACACTTCCTGTTTCACGTTTCTCGCCATAGTTTCGTTTCCTCGCCACGGCCAAACCGTTCAAGATATCAAAAATCCCCACACAAACTTTCATCCTCAATGTCTTGACTTCTAGCTGACCGAGTTTCGTCGAATTTGGATCAGAGCTCTAGGAGGAGTATTTAAAAGTTCATTGCGTGTGTTTTACAAAAAAACCTCAATAGCCGACTTCCTGTTGGGCTGGGGTAAAAAGCAAGAACGCGAGGTATAGATGAAATTCTGCTATCGACATGTGTACCGAGTTTCATATTATTACATGCAAGTGTGTTTGAGTTATGGACCAGGTGTTCGGACCCATTCCAGGGGGCGCTGACGAGCCGCCTGCCACGCCCGGGTACCAGCTTCAGCCCGGCTCTGATGGCCGCGGGTTCTGACCCGTGTGCAAAGTTTCAAGAGTTTTCGAGCATGTTAAGGGCCCCAAAAGTGCCCGAGAGTCGCTAGAAAAAGAAAAAAAAAAAAAAAAAAAAAAAAAAAAATTATCGGAAGGAAAACAATAGGGCTCTGCGCCCTTTCAGGGCTTGGGCCCTAATAATTTATTAAGAAGGCTTATAATGACCTATTAAGATTTTGTTTACATCTACCTTATAAATATATATATTTTTTATTTTTCAAAAATATTTTTACAGGTTAAATCAATAAAGATTATAATTTTAATAATTTTTTAAGTGTAATTTATGAGATTTGTTGTATTTTTAACCCAATCTTTCTTTGTAGAAGGCATAAAGTTTATCGTACTGATTTCAAAGTTAAGGATTCATTAGTTTGAATATGCATTGAACCAAACACTATCATAACATCTTAGTTGATAATTCAATATACTTTATTTTGACAAAACATCCCATGTTACGGTAGTGACTGCACATTTTTGGTAGTGACATGATGTTTTGGTAGTGACCACAATACTTAGTTTGCCATTTTTGGTAGTGACATGATGTTTTGGTAGTGACCACAATACTTAGTTTGCCATGGCTGAATCAGACTGTCCACATTTTATGTTAATATAAATAAATAACTATGATGCACATATGCAGTCAGTACATATAGCAGACACACAGCTGAAGAACCTTTGGTCTAATAAAACATTGGTACCTAGTCAATCGTTCCCTGAGATTTGTTTTCATGATAATCGAATGTAAAGAGTTTTATCTCTAAAAACTGTTTAGCATATAATGCTAGCACTGGGGGCATTGACTAAGTAAAAGGAAATCGCTAGTTTATACCACTAACAAGGCTCAAAATAGCCCCAGACTAACACAGTAACATACTGAGGGTCTATACATGCAAAACGAAGCATTGAGAACTTTGTAAGTGTACAGAGCCGTTTAATAAGAAGATACGTTATAAAGACAGTCCACTTCGTGTATACAGTACAGGAGCCATCTTAGAAATAGTCTCAATAAGTCAAACCACGAACGTCGTGCTGAGTGAGCTGAACTGTACTGAAGTTCAGCGAACTTCTGAACTGTATGAACGGCGTTCAGGGATCGACTATCGAGACTATATTCTAAAATGCTGTGAATACATGAAGTGAACTGTCTTTATAACGTATCTTCTTATTAAACGGTTTGTACACTTACAAAGTTCTCAATGCTTCGTTTTGATGTTTAGACCCTCAGTATGTTACTGTGTTAGTCTGGGGCTATTTTGAGCCTTGTTAGTGGTATAAATGAGCGATTTCTTTTTACTTAGTCAATGCCCCCAGTACTAGCATTATACGCTAAAATCAGTTTTTAGAGATAAAACTCTTTACATCGAATTATCATGAAAACAAAATCTCAGGGAACAATTGACTAGGTACCAATGTTTTATTAGACCAAAGGTTCGTTGTTCGTCGGAGTTCTTGTAATTGTAACCTCATCACATTACAGAATTTGAACAAAATCTTGCATACTAAAACACTAAAACACTACTAAAACATACTACAGTAGTAATTATTTGCACAACTGTACTAAAATGTAGTTTATTCCTCCAAATAAAGGATTATGTGTTCCCTTTGTCACTACCAAAACAATAATGTCACAACCTAAAACTTCAAGGCATGTTTCGGTTGTGACTGTTTTGGTAGTGACAATTTTAGCTACTTTTGAGCCTAGCTCGAAGATGCTAATCAGCAAATGGTTAGCAATCGCTGGTCAGAACAGTTGAACACATATAACAACTAAATTTTATGGAATAACAACCAAAAAAGTTTTCTCAATAGCAGAAAAAATGAGTTTGGTAGTGACATTCCTTAAAGTTACACACAGATTTTTAGACTTTAGAACACATTTACCTCAAAATGATGGGATCAATCTACTCACCATATAGCACATGAGAGAGAGGGACAGGAATGTTTCCTGATCAAAAATGTATGGATGTGGTTAAAATCAGTCTCAGCCAATGGACTACAACATTCACTGTTTTGGTAGTGACATGAAAATGCGGGACACGTTTTTTTTAGATAAAGTTTCATGATTTAAAAATAAAAAATATTATAAATATATTTTTTAACTTCATTTTTAAAAAGAAAATATATATATTTATTTTTAAACAAGAATGGAAAAATTTGCAAAAATTTTTCAATATCATTTTCACAAGTTGAAATTTAGGGGTTAGGGTTTGGGACAGCCACCTCCTAATTGAAAGTAGCCCATAAATTATGTTTTTATATATATAAAGCTTACTGATATCTTAAATATTATTGTGGGTTTAAATAGATAATTGAAGGATCTTAGTAAACATCTAAGATTTTAATAATTAAATGCTTTTCAAATGTGTTTTTTGGATGAGGGACAGCAGTTTGCACCAATTCTGTAGAATGGCCCATATATATATATATATATATATATATATATATATATATATATATATATATATATATATATATATATATATTACAAAATAAATTTCTCTAAAACTGCAAGAAAATGAAATCCAAAAATCTGACCAAGTTGTGTTCCACATTTTAGGTTGATATCTCAAAAAAATGAGCTTTCAGTAAGATTTTATTTGGGCGCAGTACTAAACTTTTTACACGAGGTGAACACCAGACTCCATTACTGCCCATATAAGGGCGCCTCCATTTTCATATATGTTTTGAGTGATCTGAACCATGTATTTCCATAATTTTCATGATTTATGAAGTAGACATCCTATTCAGAAGTAGTATGGGTGGTTTGACAGTATTTGATTTGAATTCAACCTCTAATAAATGCATAAAAAGAGCACATATGTGCATTATAGCTCGCAGCCACAGCACAAATCGAGAAACCATTATATTTTTCCTTTATATTTAAAACATTTTCAGACCTTTTTTTCCTCATAAAATCGAATTGGTGTTATCTTTTGAACACACATTTATCTATTTTGGCATAAAAACAAACTGATCTTTCTACCAATTTTTCATGATTTTTCATGTTTATTGCTATTTCAAAATAAAGGCCAAAACACTCCTAATGAATATGAAATATTCTTGTTGCAAATTGATAAATTGCAGTTCCTCCTACACCAAACTAGAAAACTAGAGATTCTAAGCTTTCAAATTAGAATATAGTTTGTCAAATATTACTTTTGGTTTTTACTCAGATATTATTTTTTAAAAATATATAATGGCAAACGTCTCACTTGTGGGACGGTGACAGTTAGGAGATAAAACATTGGTAACCAGGTTGAGCCCATTCTCATCCTTTAGCGTCACATAAAGCGCTTTATGACAAAACGCCGCTATACTACGCACATGGTACCCTTTATCGTTTATGTGACACGCGAACTCAAGGCGTCATAAATCCTTTAGCGTAATATGAGACTACCCTACCCTACCCTACCCCACACCTAAACCTAACCATCACAGTTTTGTCATATAACGTTCTATATGACGCTAAAGGATGAGAACGCGTTGCCAGGTTACACACATAAAAGATTGGTAACCACAGGTTACACATAAACAAACTAACCAGGCTCCGGGAGGCGCCCCGTTTACGGAAGTCCGTTACTTTGTCCGAGCGGGGCGCTTGTCCCCTCCTCGACAAAACCCCAAAGCCCGTTTTAGGACCATCTTGGCACCCCCCCCCGATGACACATCCTCCCCAGGATGTCAGGAAACCGAGACCAAGCACCACTTCGTCCGTCACCTTGTCCCCGTCCCCAGGTGCGTCCAAAGTTCCAGTCGACCAGGCCACCCCTCGAAGCGTCAGCCCAGGAGGAGGAGGTGCGCTCCTCCCGGGCCCGAGGCAACCCGGAGGCGCCTGTTGACAGTCACCTTGTCCGAGAAGAGAGCGCTGGAGCTCTCGTTTGCATACAGGATGCATTGGCATTTTCCCTCCAGTGTGTGTTTCACCATGAGCACACACACCCAAGGGCACACCACCTTCCCCTGGATGCGCAGCCAGGGGTCCTGGGTGTCCAATCCAGACCCGCGTTTACTGTAAAGTCTCGTGCCCCGCACAAAGTCCACTTTTATCTGGGCTAGGTGTTTGCCATCGCCATCACCACCACACTCCCCACTTCCATACAGCCCAGAAGGTCCGTTTTAGGACCGACTTTGCTCCAGGTGGAGCTCCAGGGGTGGCGGGAAAATCTGACTCTGACCCAGGACGGGCCACCCTCCCTGGGCTGGCCAGGGAGGACTGAGAGCATGGAGCTTCGAACCCACATCACGTTCATGGACTTAGTCAATTTTTCAAATTTGACACCAGAGTCGACCCCCGCCATGTGCGCTTGGCTCGTGCCCAGGAAAGCTTAACCCTGTCTGGGGTGGACTTTTCCAAAACCAGCCTGTCTTTTCCTGGAGGTCTAGTACTTCAGAGCTCCTCCGCGGCGCGGTGTAATCTGGATTTTATATACCCACCCAGAGTTACTCTGAGTGGGACTCACGATGGTCTGATCACCGGGGGTTCTCTGTGTTTGCCACTACCACACCTCCCCTCTTCCATACAGCCCAGAAGGTCCGTTTTAAGACCGACTTTGCTCCAGGCGGAGCTCCAGGGGTGGCGGAGAAATCTGACTCTGGCCAAGGACGGGCAACCCTGAGAGCATGGAGCTTTGAGCCCACCGCAACTTTTTGGATTTTCAACGTCCACGTTTTTTTCAGTCAATTCCAACGTGGGCCTTGGGCTTTATTCATGCCCAGGAGACTTGCACCCTGCCTGGGATGCTCTTTTCAGAAAAATCAGGCCGTCTTTTCCTGGAGGATTCGTGTTTTTCAGAGCTTCACCACAGCAGAGATTAAATTCACTTCGCCTGCCAGACTGCACCCTCTCTGGCTTGTGTGACTCCCCTGAAGGCTCTGGAGCTCCGAACCATCAGCACGTTTATGGACTTTGACAATTTTTCAAATTCGACCCCAGAGTCAAGGCTGCCTGGGGCTC
Source organism: Hybognathus amarus (assembly GCA_030378365.1). Taxonomy (NCBI): domain Eukaryota; kingdom Metazoa; phylum Chordata; class Actinopteri; order Cypriniformes; family Leuciscidae; genus Hybognathus; species Hybognathus amarus. The sequence continues at coordinate 7,316 of JAQIUQ010001467.1, forward strand.
TCTTTGCCTGTATTCGTGCCCAGGAAGGACCCTCCCCTCCTCTACAAGAACCCCAAGGTCCGTTTTAGGACCGTCTCCGCACCAGATGGACCTCCGTGGGTGGCGGGCAAATCTGAATCTGGCCAAAGATGGGCCACCCTCCCTGGGCTGGCCAGGGAGGTCTGAGAGCATGTAGCTTTGGGCCCACTACAACTTTTTGGACTCTGTCGTTTTTTATGACAGGGCTTCAGACTCAAGCCCAGGGTCAATTTCAAGGTGGACCTTGGGCTTTATTCGATGCCCAGGAGACGCACACCTTGCCTGGGATGCAAATTTCAGTTAAAAAATATTATGGATTCTCGATTTGTGCTGTGGCTGCGAGCTATAATGCACATATGTGCTCTTTTTATGCAATTATTAGAGGTTGAATTCAAATCAAATACTGCCAAACCACCCATACTACTTCTGAATAGGATGTCTACTTCATAAATCATGAAAATTATGGAAATACATGGTTCAGATCACTCAAAACATATGAAAATGGAGGCGCCCTTATATGAGCAGTAATGGAGTCTGGTGTTCGCCTAGTGAAAAAGTTTCAGTACTGCGCCCAAATAAAATCTTACTGAAAGCTCATTTTTTGAGATATCAACCTAAAATGTGGAACACAACTTGTTCAGATTTTTGGCTTTCATTTTCTTGCAGTTTTAGAGTAAAATATATGTTGTAATATATATACAGCTATGGAAAAAATTAAGAGACCACTGCCAAATCAGAAGTTGCTCTGGATTTATTATTTATAATATAAATAATAAATCCAGAGCAACTTCTGATTTGGCAGTGGTCTCTTAATTTTTTTCCATAGCTGTATATATATATATATATATATATATATATATATATATATATATATATATATATATATATCAAATGGTCTTCGTTTCCTGTTTACACTTCTGGGCTTTGGGGTCTATATGACCCCAACAATTGATTGAGCCACTGTACAAAAAAAATATACATTTTTAATCATACAAATAATATATCATTTTTTTATTTAATTTTTTTACTTCTCATCTATTCATCTGTTTTTGGAGATATAAAGTCATTTTGTATCCATATACCACACAATTCCTCAACTACACCATTAGCTTGCATATGAAATATTATTTTTTTATGATACATTGCATTTATGCTCTAGTACTAGGCCTAGGCCTTAATTTCTGTGTAAAAAATTTATATTTATGCCAGATTTTTTATTTGTATTTTTTTGACACATGAATATATATATATATATATATATATATATATATATATATATATATATATATATATATATATATATATATATATATATATATATATATATATATTTTTTTTTTTTTTTTTTTTTTTTTTTTTTTTACATTTCCCATTCATTTCTATTTGGGGTTATATTGACCCCGAAGACCAGAAGTGTAAAAAATTTGTTTTACATACCATCCGAATCAAGCCCATTTTTTTTAACAACCGAATCAAGCCCAGTTTTTTTGTGTGTGTAAAGATAGATAATGTATGAAAAGTCACAAAATCTTATTCCACTGAGATGAAGGGAACCTTTTTTTATTAAGTCGATTGGGGTCGTATAGACCCCATGACCCGATTGAGGGTTAAATAACTTTTTTTTTATGTTTTACTTTCATAATTTCTACACTTCTACAAAAATCTGACAAATGTCTTCTTTAAAACAAGACCAACTGTAAATCTATATTCCAAAGCATTCTTGAATTACAACCATTTAAGTTTGGATAGTGTTTTTTTATGTCTATGCGGGAAAAAGGAGGGTGACAGTATTATTCACTTGTAATGTAAAAAATTCACCATTTGGCTATAAAGAAGGTTTACCTTTACAGAAGGTTATTAATGTTTACTCTATTGAAGTTTGTCTTTTTGATAACAGACTGCACACTAGAGTCATCTTTATTCCTTGTGATGCAAGGACTTTGTGGGCTTTAATAAATCTCACATTTGGTTAATTGATTTTGTTGTGAATGTACCCTATGTTGCACCCGGACCCCAGTCCACCTAGGGACATGACATTACTCAATTTTCATGCAATTCACTTCATATAGTATAGCAGTAGATAAGTCAAGTCTCAACTCTTTTTATATATATTGTGAATATGCAAAAATCCCATATTCTGGGCAAAGGGTTAGTCATCCGCTTCCCCAGGGGAGCTAGAAGGATTAAGTGCCCCCCTTCAGTTCCTACTTGGGATCTTTCTATAGTTCTCGAAGCCATGAAAGTTGACCTATTGGCTCTGCCTGCATCCGATAGCGAATGTGATGCCAATCTACTTTGTCCGGTTCAGGCTGTAAGATTGTACACCACACGCGCTGCCGCGTTCATACATCTGAACAGCTGTTTGTGTCGTTCGGGGGCGTACCAAAGGTCTGGCTGCCTCCAAACAGACACTGTCTAGATGGATAGTGGACGCTATTGCCTCCGCTTACCCAGCTAAAAGCCTGCCTTGCCCTCTGGGCATCAGGGCTCACTCCACTAGAGGCATGGACTCATCGTGGGCATGGTCCTGCGGAATTTCCATTCACGAAATTTGCGTGTTCACGGGATAGGCCTTCCCGTCCACCTTTGTCAGATTTTACAACCTGGAAGTTCCCTCCTTGCAGGCTAAATTACTAGCTGTCTCAGTATGCCTCAGCTCTCCTATGAGCTGCACTATTGGAAGTTTTCTCACACAACCGGTTCGCCCCTTGTGCTTCCCTTATGTGCTTATGTAATACACGATCCAGGCCCGCTCTGCTGGCCACATTACATTCATTCCACTCATAAGGATTCCCCGGTTCCCCCCAGGATTCATTAGTGGATACATTGCGCGCACGGCGTTGACCAGATGTTCCTGTAGCGTAAGCTAGCTTACACAATACGAGAGAACCTCTCGTAAGAGAACGAATCAGTTACCTAACGTAACCTCGGCTCTCTCTAGATGAGGGAACGAGTATTGCGTTCCCAGCCGTGCTGGTGCTTCTAGCATTTTCGCTTCACTCTGAAAGAAATCAACGATCAGCCCAGGGAGAGCCCCTTTATACTCTCTTAGCCACGCCCCTTTTGGAAGGCTCTGACGCAATGAGCGCGCGCCTGCGCAGTTCTCTCTGAACGAACCAATAAGCTGCTAGCTAGCCCGCTCATGGTCTGCCACAGAGGAACTGCGTTGACAATGTATACAAATTATGGAATAATTTTTTGGCTTCAACTTCTCAGCAAAGATGAATCTTTCCCGCAGCGTAAGCTAGCTTACACAATACTCGTTCCCTCATCTAGAGGAACCGAGGTCACGTTCAGGTAACCGATTCTGATTCTGTCCAAAGGAGCGATTGTGCTCGAAAGTTGTGGAGCAGGTTTTGTTTTTGAACAATTTTATATGGTTGCAAAGAAATATACGATCTAATTGGCCCTGAAATGTAAGTTTAATGACATTGTCTACTTGTTTAAACACCTGCATTTGATATTGTGCTGCACTCTTAAAATGCTGGGTTGTTTTAACCCAACTTGGGTCAAATATGGATAAAACCAGCCATTGGGTTAAATTTTTTAATTACATTTTAACCCAATGCTTGGGTTTGTCCATATTTGACCCAAAGTTGGGTTGAAACAACCCATATTTCTAGAGTGTGTGTAAAATCCACAGCACTCTTGTTCAAGATATGTTTTAATTGGAAAGATGGATTGCATGAGGATCTGTTACCTGGGTTATGAGCCAAGACACTGAGTTGTGAAGCGTGTTTCTGCCAGAGAATAACATATTTCCTCAGGATTGCGAGATACAAAGTCGCTTTTGTAAGTTATAAAGCCAGAAATGTGCAATATAAAGTCCCAATTATGTGATATAAACTCAGCAATTGCAAGCGATAAACTCACAAATGCGTGTTATAAAGTCCAATTATTTTTCCTCAGAATTGTGATTTTATATTACTCAATTCTGAGATAAATAGTGATGTAAACTCAGTTGTGAGAAAAAAATCTGAATTGGGAGATAGAAAGTTGCAGTTACCTTTTTTTATTTAGTATTCTTTAGCAGAAATGAGCTTTAGTTCTGGGTAACGATTTCGAGGAACAGCACAGCTGACCCGGACTGGTCCTGGTAGGCCAATCGGGCCGAATAACCCACTGAACATCCAATAGTTCAGTGGGTTAGAACATCCAAAAGTTTATCGAGATCAGATTCTGAGCACATTCGTGATCTGATCTTATTTTCATTGTCAGGACAAATTGGGAAAAGTGAAGAAACTCTGCAAGTGACTGTGAGATTTCACCCTTCAGGCCTTAAAATATAAAATCTTTTGCTTAGCAAATGGTGTACGTTTTGTTTGGGACACTGAAGCTGAAATGGGACACACGTCTGACTCTGACTGCGCTGGACGTCGGATCGTGTGTTCACTGGTTTCTGTTTGAGTTATGATGAGCTTCTGCTAGTCAGCAGCTGGTGGAGCTCAGAAACAGGTCGAGAGGAGGATATAGTGTTTCTTTATGGTCCATTTTAGGCTTATAAGTGTAATCGTAGTCATAAAAGTGTAACTCGTAGTCATAATGAGTATGATCGTTCCATAATTTACAAAGGGTGTAAATTTGGGAGGTTGACAGATCGCTGCAGTTTTCTAGCCAGTCCTGGTGACACGGACACTGAGATATCTATTAATCTGTGGATCTAAATGTAATGGGTGAGTTAATGGGTGAGTTGAGTTTAATCACTTTAATTGTGACCCAAAAGGGTCTAATCTGCACATTAACACAGTTTAACCCTCTATTTAAACCACTCTGTTGTAAATTACAGTGGGTTTTCCCAACGACTTACACACTAGAGGTGGATCTTGAGGTTCACTCGTGTACTGAGTATTCAGACCAAGTTTGCAAAACCAACAGCGCATTACACGCTTTATTGTAAAAAATACTCTAAGCACAGGTCTCTACTTTACACACATCCAACACAAACAGCTCTGGTGTTTCATGTGGGAAACACTGTCATTTAAATTCCACACTGCTTTACATATCGACACAAAGGTGTCATTATTCATAACTCAGGTCAGTTCCATAACTGTAAAATTCATCACTTTTTATAGAGTGTATTTTTGCACAGACGTGTGTGTGTGCCAAACTCCTGTAACTCCACTGCACACTGAAGACACAAGTGTTTATGTTTCACATCTGTGTGTAGTTTGGTGTGTCTGTCGCTGATCATTTAATGTTTGTGTGTAGAGTTACTACGCGAAAAACACAATTTTTGAAGGAGTTAAAAATAGTTCTGTGTTTGCTTTTGCAAGAGATGTTTTGTATGTTGTGTGTGTGTGTGTGTGTGTGTGTGTGTGTGTTTTGGTTTTGAGTGTAGATTTTCAAGAAATTGATCCAACATTTTTGTAAATGTTGTATCTTGAATAAAGTGTAATGCTCAAGTGATTCGACCTGCAATAACTCCTGAACTGTGACAGTTCTTCAGAATCCGTCGGTTAATTCTGTGTTTGCTCGACACAATACTGTGATGCCTAAATCAAACACGCGTCTCCATCCCCAAACAAACCATGACACTAAAGCAAACAAGCTGTGTGTGTGTTCACAGTGACAGGAGTTCAAACCCAAACCAGTTGCTTGTGTAGACAGACTTAGAACGAGCGAGAGAATAATTGTGTGTAGTGTTTGTGTGTCGAGCAGAATCAGCCAGAAACGGCAGATACACACTCACAACACAGTTTTGGTTGAATATTGAGGATTGACCAATATATTATTAGAGCTTTTCTTCTTCTTTTATTATTTTTCAGTATAGTATATGTATAAAAAGTCTCTTCTGCTTATCAAAGCTGCATTTATTTGATCAAAAAATACAGTGAAATATTTTTAAAATCTGTTCTCTGTACATATATGTGAATATATAATAAAGTGTAATTTATTCCTGTGATCAAAGCTAAATTTATCATCATTACTCCAGTCTTCAGTGTCACATGATTCTTCACAAATCACTCTAATATTATTATATGATGATCATAAACATTTATGATTAATATTAGTGTTGAAAACAGTTTAGATTTTTGTGGAAACTTTTTTAAAATTAAAATGTGACATTATAAAGGTTTTTACTGTCACTTATGGTCAATTTAAAGGGTTAGTTCACCCAAAAATGAAAATTAAGTCATTAATTACTCACCCCATGCTGTACCAACCCCGTATGACCTTCATTCATCTTCGGAACACAAATGAAGATATTTTTTTTTAATCTGAGAGCTGGATCACTCCTACATAGGCTGCCTAAGGGACTGGCACTTGACGGCCCATAAAGTCATTAAAGAAAATGTTTAAATATTCCATGTGCCTACAGTGGCTCAATTATAAGTTTATCAAGCGACAAGACTACTTTTTGTGCGAAAAAACATAAATAATGACTTTATTCGACTATTCAATTACTTCCTTGTGGGCCTTGAGATGAGAATAGAAGAGATCTCCTCTTCAAGGAGAGTGGCTCGTTGCGCGCTCCCGCGACTCGGGTCCCGCTGCTGCTGAGGCACAGCGGAGGCTTGCGTCGTGGGGATCGCAAATGGATCTATCAGCGGGGATGGAGACAGGCTCTGCCTTTTCTCTGCCCTTACCTGATAGATCCAGCGCCTTTAGACTCGGGTGCCGGGGTCCGCGATGCGGTTTCTCCTGCCCGGGCTGAGGTCCCATCACTTCAACTATCCAGTTCTGAGGAACTGGATGTTGAAAGTGTGAAGGTTGAATCTATTGAAGACACAGCGGGAGATCGGGGACTCGCCATCCAGTCTCCCGCAAATGAAGAGCTGATGGAGGTTTTGACTAGGGCTGTAGAAAATTAAGCATTGAATGGCCAGTTCGAAAAACAACAAATTAGAGTGAAGAGTAAATTAGATGAGAGGATATTTACCGTCTCACTTCTCTACCTCCACGCCGGTGTTTGCCCTTCTCTTCCTGATCTACACACCGAGGTGTGTAGATCATGGAATAAACCAGTGTCTGCGAGAATTGTAATGCACCAGACATCTATGTATTTCGAATATTGCTGGGTCTAAGAGTCAGGGTTATGCGGCGATCCCGAGGATGGAGGAAGTTTTGGCGAGCCATCTTTCTCCCTGATACGGCATCGTCTTTTAAAACACTGGCGTTGCCCACCAAGCCACTTAGAAATACATCAGCTTTGGTGGGCAAAGCTCACTCGGCGGCCGGAACCGGCAGCATCATGTTTGCATACGATGGCTAGAGTTCCTTCAGGAGCGTTTCTCCACAGGGTTATCCCACTCCACACTGAAGGTGTATGTGGCGGCCTTATCTGCTTACCACGTCCCTTTGAGTGGAGCTTCTCTCGGGAGACATCCTCTTGTAATTTGTTTCCTTCGTGGTATCCTGAGGCTGAGGCCAGCAGTGCGTACGAGGGTGCCGACCTGGGACCTAGCGGTTGTGTTGGAGGGGCTCTGTCTAGCTCCTTTCGAGCCCATTGAAGAGGTTGCTGAGAAGTTTGTCACTCTGAAGACTATCTTCCTTCTGGCTATACCTTCCTTGAAGAGGATTGGAGATATTCAGGCGCTGTCGGTTTCTCCCTCGTGTTTGGAATTTGCTCCTGGTATGGCGAAGGCTTTCATCCTCCCTAAACCGAGATACGTTCCGAAGGTTCCAACTAATGTTGCCAGGCCTATTGTGCTGCAAGCTTTCTGTCCTCCTCCATTTTTAACACCAGACCAGGAGAAACTTAATCTGCTTTGTCCTGTGAGGGCTTTAGACGCTGTACGTCCACAGAGCTGCCCTGTGGAGGAAATCGGAACAACTATTCGTCTGTTTTTGGCCTCCTGAAAGAGGTTCTCCTGCATCTAAGCAGAGGTTGAGTAAGTGGGTGGTCGAGGCCATCTCACTCACGTATCAAGTCTTCTGGTCAGCCTTTCCCGTTGGCTGTCCGGGCTCACTCAACCAGGGGTATGGCCGCCTCAAGGCGCTGTTATCGGGAGTTTTGATTAATGACATTTGGGAAGCGGCAGGATGCTCATCACCGCACACATTTGTAAGGTTTTATCATCTTGATTTTAGCTCCACTCCTGGGGCTCGGGTGCTTTCGTCAGAATGTGCGCTCTGATTTCATACAACGGACACCTGCTCGCATGGCGGCGTTGGTATTAGCGTTCCCGTAGCGGTTACACGCAGCTCGAAGTTCCCTGAATGGGAACGTTCTTGGTTACGTATGTAACCTTAGTTCCCTGAAGGGAACGAGACGCTGCGTGTCCATGCCATACTCCCAGCATGCCCTTGAGCGCTTGCTTCAGTCTCTTCGAAGCTGTCGCGCTTGTGTTTCTAGGGTGCTTGATAGTTTCCTGGTCGACACGTCACCCCGCCTATGACGTTCCGTCTCCGCCATTGGACTGATTTCATACATGCTTCATGACTCATCACGCAGGGGCGTTCCCGTAGTGCTTACAGGCAAGTGTCCGTTCCCTTCAGGGAACTAAAGTTACATACCTACCTACATAGGATACCTACACACCAGAGACGTTCAATCATTTGTCAATTTATTTAGACAAAATACAATTTTCATATCAGCCATTTATCAGTTATCAGCTGTGACATGAAATTAATACATTTCCTGTGGGGGCAAGGCAGGCTTTATTTTTTATAAAAACATATAAATTAATTGATTTTATAAATTATGTGTCTAGTTGTGTACTGTGCTCTTTTAAACACATTTAAGCAATAATTTGTGGCTGAGCGTTTCTGCAGTAACACCAGCGGGGATTTTCTGCTTAATGATACGTGAAGGAACAGGCCGCGCAACATTACTGTCCTCATCATCACACGAGCCGAAACTCGTGTGTGTGTGTGAGCCCTCGAGGGAGAAGATGATCGCACACACTCCACATAGCAGTGAAAGTCTCTGACATTTAGATGATCACACACAGTCTCAGCCGACTTTCACCTGGCGCTCGCAGGCCTCCAGAGAGGAGTTCAACAGATTTCATAAACTCAGTGTTTATACTCAGGTTGGGTTATAGACCTTAGTGATTAACTCAGGTTGGGTTGTAGACCTCAGTGATTATACTCAGGTTGGGTTATAGATCTTAGTGATTATACTCAGGTTGGGTTTTAGACCTCAGTGATTATACTCAGGTTGGGTTATAGACCTCAGTGATTATACTCAGGTTGGGTTTTAGACCTCAGTGATTATACTCAGGTTGGGTTATCAGTGATTATACTCAGGTTGGGTTATAGACCTCAGTGATTATACTCAGGTTGGGTTATAGACCTCAGTGATTATACTTAGGTTGCGTTATAGACCTCAGTGATTATAATCAGGTTGGGTTTTAGACCTCAGTGATTATACTCAGGTTGGGTATAGACCTCAGTGATTATACTCAGGTTGGGTTTTAGATCTCAGTGATTATACTCAGGTTGGGTTTTAGACCTCAGTGATCAAACTCAGGTTGGGTTTTAGACCTCAGTGATTATACTGAGGTTGGGTTATAGACCTCAGTGATTATATTCAGGTTGGGTTGTAGACCTCAGTGATTATACTCAGGTTGGGTTATAGACCTCAGTGATTATACTCAGGTTGGGTTATAGACCTCAGTGATTATACTCAGGTTGGGTTATAGACCTCAGTGATTATAATCAGGTTGGGTTATAGACCTCAGTGATTATACTCAGGTTGGGTTATAGACCTCAGTGATTTTAGACCAGCATGTTTTCAGCATCGTGCTCCCGGGGGTTTTCAGGGTGGGTGTGGAATGTTAAGTATGATGATTTTTCTCAAAAGCCTGTGGGATCTTTAGACCTCAAACTCACTTTTGAACACATTATCTCGCTTCTAAAGCTCCTGGATCCTCACTGCATGTTCATGCATGCTAATTAAATGAACTCTGGACTGTGTGCACAACATTTAACAGATTATTTCACATAACTCAAAGGATAATTCACCAGTTGTTCACATTCCTCAAGAAACAGCTGCTCTTTGTTTTTAAATAAGTTTATTTGTGCATGACATCTGCATGATTCACTTTCAAAAAATGTCATTGCTTCCTTCGTGACTAGTTGTTTTAGATGCACCTGTTCCAAACTAATATTTCCAGTTTAAATGAGAGCTATGATGAGTTATGAATTGCATCCCTTTTTATAAGAGTATGTAATGCCACACAATTAGTCCATTGTGTTGTTTGTTCATTAAGGTGAATCAGAAGCATTTTACTGAAGTCATTTTAATTGGCCAATAGTTTAGTGTGTATTCACGTCTTGTTCTTTGAAAGTACGCCACAGGTTTCTGCCTCAAAGAATACGAGTAACCTGTTTACACATTTTATTTCCATAGATCATTTACTGGAACACATTCCTGTTGTTTTAGTCGACGGTTATTAACACTGTAAACTCCAGGACACTTTTTTGTTTGCTCGTTTGCTTTTATCTGAACTTTAAACTGAATTCTCAATCTCTGGATCTCTAACTGAATGTCGTCTTCCACAGAACTGAGTCGGGAACACTGGGAGCCGGAGACAATGAAAGTCAGGATGGCGAGAAGTCGAGTAAACGCAAGACGTCTCTGTTCGGCTCGGTTTTCAGGTCAAAGGTCAGAGCTCGAGCTGGCGTTAATCCATCATGTGCATGGCGGGATTATTGACCTTAACTAAAATTGAACTTACCTTAACTAAAATTGAACTTAACTAAAAGGTTTAAATATTTTAATAAAGATAAAGAAGTCAAATCAAATGTAGATATTAGTATTAAAAACTTAAAATTTAAATGAAAATTACAAATGTTGCCTGAAATATAAATATAAACTGAAATAAGTTAAATATGAAGCACTGCAAGTATTAACTGGAAATAAATGAAAATGAAATAAAATTACATTAAACCTACTTAGCAATATTAATATTTAAAATAAAAACCAATAAAATTACAAAAGATTCAACTGAAAATAACAATAAATACCTGCTAATTTAAAATATTATTAAAACTAAAATAACACTGCTGCACCTATGACAAAATTACAGTAAACATTTATCTGTTGTTTTTAGGGTTAATGTGCAAACGTTTATGTGTCAGTATAAGTTACAATGCAAAAAAATGAGCAGATATTAGTGGCGTGCATGTAAAATATAATGATAAAACAGTAAATAAGCTGATATTAGCAAAGTGCATGCAAAAATAATGATAAAACAGTAAATGAGCAGATATTAGCAGTGTGCATGCAAAAAGTAATGATAAAACAGTACATAAGCAAATATTAGCAGTGTGCATGCACAAAAAAAGATAAAACAGTAATTAAGCTGATATTAGCAGTGTGCATGCAAAAAATAATAAAACAGAAAATGAGCAAAAATTAGCAGTGTGCATGCAAGAAAATAATGATAAAACAGTAAATAAGCAGATATTAGCAGTGTGCATGCAAAAAAATTATGATAAAACAGTAAATGAGCAGATATTAGCAGTGTGCATGCAAAAACAGTCGGTCTAGTTGAGCTGGTTAGTGGGACTCCATCACCCCCTGGTGGATAATGTGTTCACTACACCATCTCATTTATGATCAAACTGAATCCTGGTGGTTTGAAGAAAAATTGTTTTGCACAGAAAAGTGAATAGAACACAATAACAATTGATTTAGATGCATATATTTGATTGATTAGTCAGAAAACGAATAGCGGTTGAGCATACATCAATATTACACATTGACTCCAGGTGTAAATATACTTGTTTCATTATTGCTAGTTGTCACGGCCTTTCTCATATATTTACATCCATATTTTACATTCTAAATAAATGAATGAATGAATGAATGAATGAATGAATGAATGAATGAATGAAGGAACACAGTTATTTAGTGATGATGATGATGATGATGATGATGATGATGTTCAGCAGCCAAGAATGCCGTTCTCTCAGGACAGACGCGCACACACCTGCAGAAGGACACACGTGACTGACTCATTTCAGCAGCTCGTGCCTCTGGATCCTTCTTTGAACATCAGATTTGAACGTTAATGGCTTTTTAGTCTGTATGTTATATTTACAGTTTATAAGCTAGTGCTCTCCTAAACGGTTTCCCATATTCTTTAATAATTCTTAATATAATACAGCATAATTATTTGCTTAATGTAGGGCCCTATAAAATCCGTTTTATTTTTTTCCCAAATTCCATTTTATTTTTTCCCAAATTCCCTTTTTTTCCGTTTTAATTTTTGCAAATACCGGTTTTTCCGTTTTAATTTTTGGGAATTCATTTTTTTTACCCTTTACTGTTATTTTAGTTGTAAAAAGAGTGTGCTTTTTATTCCGTGATCGCAGAAATTATAGGGCCCTATTAATGGTTTAGTTACACCACCCAAAAAAAATTATTCCTGTCTTGTTTTACAGCACAAATTAAGCACAAACTCATTTCATTCATTTTCGTGATTTTGAATTTGAATTTTCGATATCTACTGTATCTTCAGTCATGTTGCTTCTCCAGTAAATGTATCCTGATTTAAGAATGTTTAGATATTTGTGCTGGAAAACGAGACTGAAACACTGAGCAGTGAGAGTTTCAATTATTATTGATCTGACAATAAAATTCCTTTTGGGGTTTTCCTCTGGCCAGCAGGTGGTGCTCATCGTGTGTGTGTGTGTGTGTGTGTGTGTGTGTGCAGTCGGGTGGAGGCTTTTGTAACTGCAACTGGTACAGATAATCATTAGTCAACATCAACCTATCATAGGACTCAACCAATCCACACTTATCAATGATACACAGAATACCAACTCAGTATGTACTTTTAGTATGTACTTCTCAGAAATATACTTAAAATAACACTTAATTATACTCAACTTATACCGACAGGTAGTCTAATTATAATTGGCCTACTGTGCATAGTCTGTTGATTAATTATAAATATAATGAAGTATTCTAAGTAGCCTATACTTGGCTTGTAGTTGTGTTTATTCTTTTGATTGAGACGTCCTGTCTTATAAACGTACATATTTTGGAATCCAATAAAATAGATTTGTTCATGAATATTTATGTAGTCCACTGCTAGTGTACATGGGAATTTACTTCAAATCAACAAAAAGTAGAGTTAAAAGTCACATGTTCAGACAAGCCTTAATTACAGGAACAGCCGCTGAAGCACAAGCGACTTTTAACCTGCTGGAATTACACTGTACGAGTTTTCAACATCGCTAATGTAATACTATCCGCTTTTGTAATACAGAGTTATAAATGCTTTTCAGTGTCATAAATAGTGACATAAATCAAAAGGCACTGTGTGAAACACCAAGATGTTAAGTTAATGACATTATATTTATGGTGATCCTACACTAAAAGCCATTAAAGCATCTGAACAGAAGAAACCTGTAAACTCTACTGAAAATAAACTTCTGAAGAACTGTGGAGAGATCAACCTGTCAGCCGTGATTCTTCCAGACGCACACACACACACACACACACACAAAACACTGAATGCACTTTAGCAACAGGCTTCTCATTTTCCCAGACAGCAGAACAGGATTTAAATAGAGTCAGAGTGATTATATCTGTCGGTATTACTTTGATTAATCTGATATTCTTCTCTTCATCTTGCTTGCTACTATTTCTATATAAATATCTTTTTCACATATGCATAAGATTTCATGTTTGAGTTATGGTTTATTTCGCACTAAAATGTTTAAGATTAAAAAGTTTTTCGTTGTGCTCCCGTCCTGTTGTGTGCTCTTGTTGTCATTAGTGAAGGCGATCGAATCACATTCAATCTGAATAAAACTAAGATTCGGTAGTTATACTTCACAAACAAAAGGCCTTTAAAAACCCTCCCCAATAAACCATTGTCTCATATTCTCTGATGCCTGAAAGAATATGCAAATCAGCCAGGCTACGATACATGACATGTATCGGTTACACTTTATTTAAGGTGTCCGTTTTTACGGTGTAATTACGCATTTAAGTATTGTTTACTAATAATTAACTACATGTACCTACTATAGGGTTAGGGTTAGGATTAAGGTTTGGTTTAGGGTTAGTTCCATGCAAAGCTGTAATTATGCCTAATTTATACTTATTAAAATAAGGACACTGTAAAATAAAGTGTAGCCCTTGTTTCCTGTGTTAACTTGCATGGATTTAAGATATCAGATCAGAAAATGTATTTCTATATATTTATATTCATTTGTGATGCATTAATAAAAGTATGTCAACATTTTGCTGATGCATATGAATGCTTATTTGATATTATTGCTTTGAAAGAATATTGTATAAAGCACTATAGAAATAAAGGTGACATGACTTAAATAACTCTTCATGATTATTAATCTTTGTCCTTTTTCTCTTCTGTTTTGCATTATTCTCCCTTTCTTCTCCCTACTTTCTTCACCTCCAATTCCATCTATTTCTTTCATTATTTTTTAGAAAGGGCTGCTCAGCTACTCGGAGATCGGATCTCCGTAAACCCAAGGGCTTTGCTGCATCCCTGTCCTGGAAGAAGAAGAAGAAGAAGAAGAAGAAAAGAGATCTGTCCCAAGGTCTTTCAAGCATTAGTGACATCCCAGGGGTCAAAGAGGACATCAGTGAACAGGAAGAATATGACAACCAGGTAGAAGCAGAACCAAACCAGCTTGGTTTTGAGGCAGCAATCCCTATGGCAGAACCACCCTGTACTTCTGACCAATCCCAGACCCAGGATGTCTTGAGTGACATGTCTCGACCCAATGAGCAGGATGCAGGTTATATGCCTTCAGATTTGGGCAGTACATCAATACAATTTATTGACCCTTCACTGTCTGATAGTGATGCTTACCAGACACCCCCAGATAGCCCAGTCCCAGAGTACTTCTCGTCTGATTACGCCGATACCCAAGCTGTAGATAGATCTTCTCAGTACTCCACATCTGGGTCTGATATCACAGACTCATTCAGTCCTGTTCCTAACATGGAGACTTTCGAGAATACTGACACATGCACAGTCCATAATTCAAGCACAGAACCTGAACCAATTGAGATCATAACCACAGCAGAGAGTATAACCACTAGAGATGGCCTTCAGATGTCCGAGAGGAACAAATATGGACCAGAAGTGGAAGAAGGAAGCAGACTAGATCCCGATTGTCATTATAAATCTCATGTTACGCCCATCCAAGAACCTGAACCAATTGAGATCATAACCGCTGCAGAGAGTATGACCATTAGAAATGACCTTCAGATGTCTGTGAAGGAGAAATACGATCGAGAAGTTGAGGAACGAAGGGTTATTTATGATGAACATTATTATGTTTCATTTGATCAAGAAAAGGACGCTGAAGAAGAAAAAATTGTGGATGTTTTAACACAAGAGCAAATGTTACTTCACAACGTTTCAGAAAAATATGAGTTTGAAGTTCAGAGAGAGGAATTGCAAATGGTCCAAAGCACGAGAGGAGCATCTGCAACAATGGAAGCAGAAGTATGTGGAGTTGAAGTGCTGACAGGTCAAGCAAAGAAGCAGATCCTCCGCCTCGATCCACTGAAACCAGCCCCACCAGTCAATCAAGAATGTGGCTCTGAAGAATGCACTTCGGCCCCTCCCTTCTCTGAGCCGGTGAAGGTGTCGCTTGCAGATTCAAGCATGGAAACACACAGTCACCTGGAGATTAGGCCCCGCCCTCCGGCCCCGCACCAGCCCGGCGGAGAGATAACAACAGTGGAGGACACAGCAAGGTGCAAATACCAAACAAGCCCTGATAACCCCCACGCCGAGAGGGAGGAACACACCAGCAGGGATATAGACACATCTCTCTCAAGAACACAGGAGAGTGAAAGTCAAGATCACAGACCTGGGAAGATCTCAGCAGAGGAAACCTTCACACACACTGAAGACACAAGCTACACACAAGTCAGTGATCAATCATCCGATGAGATAAGGGAGGAGGACACCGCAGAAGTAAACACTTTCCCTGATCAACTACTTTCAAGAAGTTTTGTACCTGGGGAAAGGTAAGCTGCTGATATCTTGTTGTTAATCATGATTGGTGTGTGTACTGTTTGAAAAAATGTGTTGATCTAAAAAAATGGAGCAGTTTACTTTTTTGTGTTTCTCTTATTCTATGTAAAAATAAATAAATGTGTGTGTGTCTGTGTGAGAGAGAGAGAGACAGTGAGTGGTGTGTGTGTGTTAGGGATGCTCCGATCAGGATCTTTTGAAGCCGAGATCTAGTACCGATTTCTTGTCATGGTGATCGGCCGAGAATGATACCTGATTCCGATGCTTAATTGACTTAATATAAGACAAATAAACAAAATGGAACAGTTTAATGCAGCTCAAAAGGTTTATTTAAACATTGTCCAATACTGTGGAGGACAAAATAAACATTTAGTCTCCTAAAATGGAGAAGTCTGATGTAACTTAAACATCGTCCAATACAAGTCTGAGCAGGACAAAATAAATAAATAAAAAAATCAGACAACATTTAAACTCCTAAAAGAACAAATTGAAGTGGTTTGATACAACTCATTAGGTTTAATTAAACATTGTTCAATGTTAAAGACAATAAAATTAAACATTTAAACAATAAAACATTTAAACTTCAACATGGAGAAGTCTGATGTAACAAATAAGGTTTAATTAAACATTCTCCAATATAAGTATTATGTACTGTCCTCACGTGTCGAATTGTCATCAAATCGCGATCGGTTTGTAAGATCAGCCAAGTTAGTGAGTACCGATCGAGTCAAAAATTGTTATGATCAGCCGATACCGACCTCTGGCCGATCGATCGGAGCATCCCTAGTGTGTGTGTGTGAGATACAGAGAGAGAGAGAGAGAAAGTGTGTGTGTGTGTGTGTGTCTGTGTGTGTGTTCTAAGGGCTAGAGAGTCAGACTTGTAACGTGGTTGAGGGTTCAATTCTCAATACTGACAGGTGCACATCTAAGTGCACACACACTAACTAGTAGTAGCGAGTCTCTACACACACACACACTGAAAGCGGATACACACACCAGTCATTTGGTGTGTGTGTCCGCAGTTTTCAGTGTGTGTGTGTGTGTGTTCAAGACTCGCTACTACTAGTTAGTGTGTGTGCACTTAGATGGGTCAAATGCAGTGGACAAATTCTGAATATTGGTTGTCATACTCGGCCTGAAATATGTGTCTCTGTCACTTTTATATAGCAGTCTAGCTATTTTTATATATATATATATATATATATATATATATATATATATATATATTTAAATATATATATTTTTTCTTGTATTCCTGCTTTTATTTAGGTTAGGCTTATGAGCAAATAAAATAATATATTAAAAAATCAACAAAAAATTAATATAGAGATTAAAGCAATTTAGCTCTTTTATATATTCTGTTTTTTTGTGATTTCTGTATTTTATTCATGATCCGCTCATCTTTTGCATGACTAAATTACACACATGAGCAACAGTCAAATATAAACGATATTGAGACATTGTTTTTGGTGGACTCTAAACTGAACGCAGCACACACTGATGTCCCTGTCTCTGAACGCAGCACACACTGATGTTCCTGTCTCTGTCAGATTAGCTCAGATGTACTTTAAACGCGTTAGTAAATGAGGTTGAAGTTCTTGTTCCACGATAGGAACAGGTTCTATCAAAGCCTCGCCTTGCGTCCCCGTACGCTGGTTTGGCCGGGATGGGCCGCTGGAGGAATGTTTGTTAGTTCAAAGTTTGCTATTGACTCACACTTGATGATACGCATTCTTGAAATAGCCTTCATGAATGAAGACGAATGTCTAACAGCTGAGAACGTCGTTACGCAAACAAGTGTGACTATCAGGAATGTGGCTGATGGAGTTGCATATTGCACTGGCATTTAATTTTTTATTCTGAAGATCTTGGTAATACTTACATTAATCATCTATGTGTTAACTTTACCCAATGTAATAGTTAATTGTTAGCAATAGTAAATCTAAATCACCAGCTAAATTATTATAAAGATGTTCTTCCATCATGTGAGAGGCATTGGCGTTTGTTTGATCATGCGAGTTTACACGTTCAGTTCAGGCCATTTCTGTCTGGGTTACTTCAGCCTGTTCTTGTGAAGTGCAGTGGAAGGTTTCATGCATGACGCTGTCAATAAGTCTTTCAGACACCCTGTCAAACACTCGGATAAGACCTGTTACATCCATAAATGTCAAACTTTCTGAAATGTATGTTTGTTGCAGAAACAGCCGCAGGAAGTGATTTTCTATGTAATTTGCAGATTCCTGTTGTAGTTCAGTGAGCTGAATGCAGGTGACAGACAGATGTTTAACATGTTCTTATTAGCATATCTATAACTCCAACCTTCATACCTTTGCTGTCAGTCTCAATACACATCTGTATATGCATCTTTAAAGGGGTGGTTGACTGCTTTTTTTCTTTGCATGATTCTGTTTATGGGGTGCAATATAACATGTATTCGTGGTTTTTCTTTTTTTTAAAAGTCTTATTTTTCATAAACTTCATCTTTATTGTCAGCCGCGCTCTCCTCTGTCCCCTGAACGAGCGGTTCACTTCCTGATTCTATGAAAACACTCCTCAGAACGTTCGGTGGGCTCAGATTGGTTAGTTTGGGCCGGTGTGTTGTGATTGGCTAAACTGTCGCTCGCGTTGTCCGGAAGATTAACGCCCATTACCTTTACGGGCACGTCATGAGCTCCGGTGAAAACACAAATCAAAATGCGCACAAACGTGTCCCTGTTTCTCATGAGTTCTAATCCAATCTCGTATATTTTTCCCCTCATCAAAACATATACAACCACTGATAAACATTATATCAATTCAACCACTGATAAACATTATTGGTTTTGATGAGAAAAAAAATCGATACGAGTGCGGATTAGAACCTTTAACCTCCTCAGTTCCTAACACTGAGGCAAAAATTCTACCTCTGGACCATCGCATGGGCGTCAGTTTTGTTTGAAATGTGCTGGGGACAGAGACGTATTCGGATGCGCATTTTCAAAAGTGCTGGGTACAATGATCACATTCATTCTTTTTTTCTCTTTCAAGTAGGTCATGTTTTGAAAAACGATGTGCTGTAGCTTCCTGACGTACATAAATAAAAATAAGCACAATGTCCTAGTATAGTGAAGTATACACTGTATATACGCCCTGTATTGCATGTGTACAGTGATGGTCCAGAGGTAGATTTTTTGCCTAGCGTGTCGGGACTCGGGAGGTTCGAGGTTCTAATCCGCACTCGCTATAGTTTTTTTTCTCCTCATCAAAACCAATAATGTTTATCAGTGGTTAAATTGATTAAATATTTATCAGTGGTTGTATATGTTTTGATGAGGGAAAAAGATATACAAGAGCGGATTAGAACCCATGAGAAACAGGGACACGTTGGTTTGTGTGCATTTTGATTTGTGATTTCACCGCAACGGATTTGAAGCGCGTTTCCGAGAGAAGACAACACATTTTAGTGCTAGATCGCCTGTCATTTAACAAACAAATGAAACGAATGCTGTTAACTGGAGATGTTTAATTTGTATTGGTACATCTGTGCCGCTAGATGTTTCAAAAGTGGTGGGACAAAATCGACCCTGGCAAAAGTGGTGGGGACATGTCCCACCCGTCCCTCCCGTAAATTACGCGCGATGACTGTACACATGCAATAATGGGCGTATATACTTCATATACTCACTATACTCGGACATTGTGCTAATTTTTATTTCTGTACATCAGGAAGCTACAGGACATCATCTTTCAAAACATAACCTACTCAAAAGAGAAAAAAGAATGAATGTGTCATTGTACCCAGCACTTTTGAAAATTCCTTTCCGAATACGTCTCTGTCCCCAGCACATTTCAAACTCAAACTGACGCCCATGAATCAGACGGAGAAAGCCACGATGAAGTGAGTCAAACAGAACCTCACCACACACGGCTCTTACTGAAACATGTCTGAATGATAATTTGCTACATTTTTTTTTACTTTATACACGTTTGTTTTACACAATAGCATCTGACTGGCAACAATAGCAACTGACTGGCTAATGTTATACTCAAACAGCGCTGGCAAGTTTACGTTCTTGATCAAATCGAAAATAACGTCATAAAGCATATATACAGGACAAATACATTTACAACATTAGTACTTATACAAAATTCATGTTTGTACGTGGTTGTCATAGACACGAAATAGCATAACTAAGTGGCTAAAGCCAGCGCTGGCATTTGATAAAACTAAAACATTACGTCCGGAATTATACATGCGAATACATTTAAAATGATTAAGTCTTAGCCTACTTACAGATTGTGGCCCAACAACTGCTGCCTCTGGTTTTAAAGTTGGATCTGCTTCATGTTTAGTAACAGTTTCTTGTTGAACTCGTTGAACTCATGGAGATTCTAGAAGCTGTCTTCCGTTAAATGCGCAGCACAGAGAGCTAGATTATGATCGACACTTTCAGGAACATAATCAAACATAAATTGTATCCATTGTTGAGGAAGAATAGCTTCCGTGGGAAGTCCGAGCACAGAAGACCTGACAGCTGCGTGAACACAACACACTCGACGTGCTGGAGGCTGGAGCTGCTGAAAAATGCGCGTGCACTTTTTTGCATTTTCCGGAGGGAGTGGTTGATGCAAATGTGTGGGGTAGTGACGTACCATAACCCAGCTGTAGTCCCAATCGAGTCGTTTTTGTAGGCAATTATACTTCCTGATTTTTAAAAGACGATATCCCTGCTTACACTAAACTTTCAGCGCTGCAACTTTGCAGATACTGTTCATGCACCAACAGCAACATTACACACTATTTAAAATGAAAAAAGTGAAATCGCAGTCAACCCCCCTTTAAATTATTTAGCAATATAATAACAGTAATGCATGCTTAAATGAAGGACTGATGTTTGAAATTATTTAGGCAATGTTAATGAAATTCCCATGTTAAGCTGTTTTTGTCCTGGAAAACCTCACATAATCCCTGTAATTATTACTATAGTACGCTGTCAAGAAGGATGCTGATAAAATATTATATATTACATAGTTTTCAGACTTGTGACTGTTGGCGAGTCCATTTGTAGAACTGCAGCTCTGTCAATCTTCATTCTGTTTCAAAACACCAATATTTAGATCAACTCTCAAATCAGAAAAAAAAAACTAAAATATGTGAATAAAAAGCTAGTTTTAGGCCCTCGTGGTTCATGTACAGCACCTGCCGCAGTATTTCAATCCCTAAAAACAGCAGGACTGTCTAAAAGTGCCTAAAAGTACAAAAACACTGATAATAAAAGATCTAATTCATACTATGTACAGACGAGCAGACGAGCCCAGAATATGCTTAACACAGTTGTGGGTTTCTGTAGGATGTGTGATGTTCATATTCTGCTTATATTCCTCTGCTTGCCTGGATATAGAATGCAACTATGATTGACACTTCACTAGGGTCCGCCCCCTTGATTACTGACTCTGAATATTCCATCAGAATCAACTGGAGATTTCCATGACCAATATGATTTTCAGTGTGCTCATGAAGCTGTAAAAATGTTTTTGAGATTAATCTTACTTGTGCCTTGCAATTTTTAATTTATTTTAAAGGTGCATTGCGCAACATTTCATGTTAAAAATAGCCGTTTTCTAACCCATACATGCTTAAACAATCGCCTGATGGGCTGAATGAGCCCTTCTCTGATCACTGCAATCGCTTCTATAATCCTGTACAGTGAAATAAATAAGAGGGATTCGGGCTCGAATCTGAGACTGGGTGTGACGTCATGTGCGTTCACGCTCGCCTGGCTATGTGCCCATGTATTACAGGTTAGTGTATTCGCCGCCATTCTCCGTATCAGAGATGAAAACTCTAAGCGACACAACTTTAGTCAACTTTCAACAAAAGTAGAAGATGGATTCAAAGTGTAAATGCATCTGGTTGTTGAAACCAGGCTATATGTCATGTTATTTTAGTCATATATCACCTCAGATGAGCAGCTGAGCCCATCAAGCCAGCGCAATCTATCGCAAATCAAGTCAAGTCAAGTCACATTTATTTATATAGCGCTTTTCACAATACAGATTGTATCAAAGCAGCTTTACAGTGATAACATGAAAGTAGTACAACACAGATCAATAATATTGTTAAATGTTAAATAACCCCAACTAAGCAAGCCAAAAGCAGGCAAAGCAAGGCGACAGTGGCAAGGAACCAAAACTCCATCAGATTGGATGGAGAAAAAGCCTTGGGAGAACCCAGGCTCAGTCGGGGCCAGTTCTCCTCTGGCTTACATTCATATTGTCTATATATAAATATTAAATATAAATATTGTTTATATGTAACACGGCGCCATAACATATCGCCAGCGTTGAGTCGTCTCTTCACAGGCGTTGGGGCATCTGAATTCCCCGTGAGAGGCTGGATACAAACTGGACCTGACGAACGCCATTTTTCTCGGGACAAATGTCCCGAGATAACAGCAGAAAGGCAGATGGGAAATAATTAGCATAGCTGATGTTCATAATGATTTCCATTATACGGGAGTCGGTGTTAGAAAATCACTATCTCGCAAACTCTCCGCAACCCAACCATACGCGCCGACCCGTTTGTCTAAAAGGCTGTCGAGCCCCACTGGTGCGTTAAGCAGTTTCAGCGGCAAACGGTTCTGTATGGCATAACAGAGGAATAAAAGGTAAGCATTATGTGAATGCTTGACTAAAGAGATGCGTCTTTAGTCTAGTTTTAAACTGTGTCAGCGAGTCAGAGCCTTGGACCGTATTCGGGAAGGCTATTCCAGAGTTTTGTAGCTAAATGTGAGAACGCCCTCCCTCCTTAAGTGGACTTAGATATCCTAGGAATGACCAGAAGCCTTGAATTTAGTGATCTTAAAGAACGCGGTGGATTGTAGGGCGAAAGAAGGTCCGTTAAGTACATAAGAGCTAAACCATTTAGGGCTTTATAGGTCATTAGTAATATTTTGTAGTTGATACGGAACTTAATAGGTAACCAGTGTAGAGATGATACAATCGGTGTAATATGATCGTATTTTCTTGACCTAGTAAGAACTCTAGCGGCTGCATTTTGGACTAACTGTAGTTTGTTTATTGAGGATGCAGGACAACCGGCTAATAAAGCATTACAGTAATCTAGTCTCGAGGTCATAAATGCATGAACTAACTTTTCTGCATCAGAAACAGATAGCATGTTAGGTAGCTTAGCAATGTTTCTAAGGTGGAAAAAGGCTGTTCTTGTAACATATGAAATATGATTTTCGAAAGACAAGTTGCGGTCCAGTATAACACCCAGGTCTTTTACTGTAGTGGATAAAGTAACAGGACATCCATCTATATTAAAGTTGTATTGTAAGAGGTTTCGTGAGTAGTTTTTTTGGACCAATAAGTAATACGTCCGTCTTATCTGAATTTAATAGCAGGAAATTACGCGTCATCCAGCATTTTATATCGTTGAGACACTCTGTCAATTTAGATGAGTTAGTGTTTCGTCTGGTCGTGATGAAATATATAGTTGAGTGTCATCAGCATAACAGTGGAAATTAATTCCATGTTTTCTTATAATATTACCAAGTGGTAGCATATATATGAAGAGTTCAGATGCAAGAAAAGCCTCAAATGCCATTGAAATTTTCTTCTAAAATGACCATTTTATCAAGCTTGTATATTTAAGTTCAGTAATTTCACTTAAATGACAATTAATGGGTAATCTTCATTGCCATTTAAGTGAAATTCCTGAACTTAAATATACAAGCTTGATAAAAATGATCATTTTAGAAGAAAATTTCAAATGGCACTTAGAGGCTTTTGCATCTGAACTCTTCATATTGAGAATAGCAGAGGGCCTAAAATCCGATCCCTTGCGGTACTCCATAGTCTACTGGCGTTATCTTTCGATTTTCCCCATGTAAACAGACAAAATAAGAACGGTCCCAATAAGTATCGATCTAAACCAGCTTAATGCCTGTCCCTGAACACCAGTGTAGTTTTGTAGTCCGATTCAAGAGTATGTTATGATCTATAGTGTCGATCGCAGTGCTAAGATCAAGTAGGACTAGTATTGAGATACAGCCTTGGTCAGAAGCTAAAAGTAAATCATTTGTAATTTTAA
Source organism: Hybognathus amarus (assembly GCA_030378365.1). Taxonomy (NCBI): domain Eukaryota; kingdom Metazoa; phylum Chordata; class Actinopteri; order Cypriniformes; family Leuciscidae; genus Hybognathus; species Hybognathus amarus. The sequence goes on from JAQIUQ010001467.1 coordinate 31,334, forward strand.
CTAGAGCAGTTTCTGTACTATGATGCGGTCTGAATCCTGACTGGAATTTTTCATAGATATCATTTTCTTGCAAAAAAGAGCACAATTGAGCGGACACAACTTTTTCTAGTATTTTTTGACATAAATGGAAGATTTGAAATGGGTCTGTAATTTGCTAAGTTATTTGGATCTAATTGCGGTTTCTTAATGAGAGGTTTTATTACTGCCAGCTTGAATATTTTTGGAACATGACCTAAAGATAAAGAGGAGTTAATAATATTGAGGAGAGGCCCTTCCACTACAGGTAATAGTTCTTTCAGTAGTTCAGTAGTTTAGTGGGTATTGGATGTAATAAACATGTTGGTTTAGATGCAATGATACGTTTATTTAGCTCTTCCTGTCCTATCGTTGTAAAGCGGTGTAGTTGTTCTAGAGGGGCCATAATTGAGGCTGAATCATAAGACACCATAGAGGATTGTATGATTTTGCTGATTTTGAAATTAGCCGATGATTAATAAAATGCAGCTCATATCTGTTGATTTCAGTGACGTGCACTTCATGAAATCTGTAGCTATATAGCGCGGAAATTAAAGATCGGATTAATATCCATTTTGCAAAAACACATTTATGTGACCAGGTGTAATGGAATCGTTTTGATAAATCAGATAGCTATCCAATCTGAGAAAACGCATGAAGTGGCAGGTGTATACAGCCCCAAAGAGACTGGCTTGTAGTTCATTCCAAACCGCAACGCAAACTCCATGTGAGACAAAGAAAATAAAACTTCTGTCTGTCCAGTGCCAGGCGTCGGAATAAGACGAGAGTCAACATCGGGAAGGCTTTCAACAAATGGGGAGATCTTTGATCTGCTCTAGGGCTCAAACGTGTCCTATACAAAGTAGGCTAATAACTTACAGGGCTCTCAAGCGTCACGCATTGAGCGTGACAGTCACTCATTTCGGTCTTTTGTCACGCACTCCCGCCACACATTGTATTTCTCACGCAGAAAAACTATTTGTCATATATTTAATATGCCGCAGCGCCCAAATTGTCTCTAGCCGCTTCACTCTCATAGTGGAACGCAAGCGCGCGCGTCTCCCCTGCTCTCGCAGCCTGTCGCTTTATCAGCCAATCAAAAAAAGGAAAGGGCTACACAATTTTAGCCAATCAGAAAATAGCACTACTGTATCTGGGTAAAATTTAACGCAACAACCAATAAAAAAGCATTTCAAGGAATTGTTCACGTGATTCTGCAACAACATCTCTTCCAAAAGTTTCGTTCACCCGCAGAGGAAACGACTGGAGCTCCGAATATCACTGAACAGAGTAAGTCATGAGATCTCCTGTTTTAATGTTACAACAAATTTACAAATTGTTTGACACAAACAAAGACAACTTGACTGCTGTTAGAGAATCATATTTTATAATTATCCTGGCCATGGATGCATTAATCATTGCATATATGTCTTTCAAAGATGTCAGGTAAAAAGCAAACGAGCATCCTCTCATTCGCCCTGAGAGGAAAGCCCCCTAAAAAGGCTAGGTTAAAGGATGCTGGCCCAGAGAAGGTGGCCAAAAGGGTAGGCCCATTAGAGGAGGAGACGGTGCCATGTGTCATACATTTTCTGCAAGTCTCAGCAATTAATAACAACACAAAAACACTAATATTAATATTATTAATGAAACACCCACATTCCAACGACCCCCCCCCCCCCTCAACAACCAACAACACCCCCTCCCCCATTGGGCGGGGAATGTCACTCTTGCCTGTCTTCAAAACTTGAGAGCCCTGAACTTATATTGTTCATGAACGTGTTTCCATAATAATACAATCATAAGTGGATACAGTAAGCACATAAAACCGAAGATTTCTACTACCCCTGATTTCCCTCACACACACATAAGTGTGTAATTTAATCAAATGCCTTTTCTTTCATATATTTTAAATGACTTGTAATTTTTTATAACTTTTATAACTTTATAAGAGATTTATAACTTTATTACCTCATTATGGCTGTAACAAAAGATGTGTGCCGCACAGTGTGCGGCTGATGCTCCTTTGGTTATGATCAGGTCTGGGCAAACGCGCATGTCTGTGTGTGTTTTCCATGAGTGCGCACACCTCTGGTTGCAGTAGCGCTTGTCGCCAGAGGGGGCGTAGTTCTGCAAAAACTCAGAGACTTGCATTTTGCACCTTTAAGAAATGTGAATTAAATGACTTTAAGTTAGGAGCAAATGTGTTCTTACTCGTGTTAAACATGCTCATTTTGGGAATGAGTGCTGACATTTTTAACAAAGAATCAGTTATCTAATATAATAATAATAATAATAATAATACAAAATATTTGTTTTAAATTATACTATTACATTTTAAGATACAGTGATATATCTCAAATCTGGAACTCAGACCTTTCCCTTGTTTTGTCTCTTTTAGCAAACACTCGTGTTGTTTATCAGACTTTACCGAGTCTTTTAGGTCTCTCAGGTCCCACACTGTCATGTAATCATGTGTAAATGATTTCTGTTGAAATGGAGACTGGACTGGCAGACTCTGTACAGACGTACTCTAATGCATCTGAACCTCCAGAGAACCGGTGTGGCTCCGCTCCAGCAGACAGCAACACTTGTATTTATGCAATAGGGTTTTGTTTTAAGTTATTTTATCTTTGGTTGGTCCTGTGTGTTGAACATAATCACATATCCTCAGAAGAGGCCAAGATCTGAGACAAAACACTTCTCAGACAAAATACCATTATATTAAAACCCAGAATGTTCTACATAAGTTAGCTTGTGTGCATATCTAATAGTTGTTCATTAAAGCTATTTATTATTCACTGTCATATTTTTTTGCATTGGTTTTACTCACTCCCAAAGATTGAGATAGCTTTTAAAATGTTGCCAATTGAAATGCATTGACCAGTGAGGGCCGGAGACGGGCGTGAGGCGCAGATCCTCCACTAGGGGGCGTGATTTACTGGAGAGGATCCTGAGGGGCATGAGGTGCAGATCCACCACTAGGGGACGTGATTCACTGGAGAGGATCCTGAGGAACTCGTTCTGCCACTGAGATAACTCGATACCTCTCCCTTTAGACATCTCAGGGCGAAAAAGAGCCAAACATAAACTACATGACATGCAGCAGCTAAGAGTTACAGGATATGATTTATCTTGTCCCCGTTTCTTGTCTTTAATCAAACTTGTTTTATATGTGTTCATGTTTTAGTGCTGTTCTAAAGCATGTGTACTTTCTTTAATACCAATGAAACTCTGCTTGTGTTAAAGTGAGAGGAAACTATTAATGTTCAAATGTATTTTAATGCATGTATATTTCTGCTATCTTCTGAACATTCAGTTGATAGGATTTCTGTTTTCAGTCTGATTTGAATGTGGAATGTGTGTTAATCTCAACCCAGGGTCTTCTTGTTTAGATAATATTTAACTAACAGAATTAATGCTTACTGTAACTAACAGACACAAACATTTTGGTACAAATTCTTTCTGAGAACTAGTATATTGATAACATAGTTATTTTTCATAATTCCAAATCAGTTGATCATATTTGCAATGACCAGTAAATATGCATTACTACATAGTTGATAAATGCGTTGCTTTTGATAGTTGTGATCAATTCTGTTGGTAATTGGCCCTTTACAGCAGTCTGTTTATTATATGTATGGTTATTGTTGCATAGGTAATGTTGTAAAGTATGTTGCATTAGTATCTTTTCTTTGTACTATTGTATGGCGAGATTGGAGCTTTTAATGCTATGATTCATTTTAAAGTGGCCTGACCTTAACTCATCATCTCTTCAGAAACTCACCTACGCACATTGCTACACTCCCACATTTACACCTTTCATAATCTGTCATCTACACTTTTATAAAGGCAGGTGTATTTCTTTTCAAATATAAATGTATTTGTTCAGAGTCAGAAACCAAACAGGCTTTAAATTCCACTTTACATGAATGGAATTTGTTCCTCAAACCAGAGATATTTATTTCTTACAGACCTCAAGTGTGTTCAGCTTTATATTACCCTCTAATTGCGTTTTAATGCATTCACTTGCAAGTCGTTATAATTAAAGGATTAATGTTTTTTTTTCTTTTGTTTTAGGACGTTCTTTCATGCATCTGTTCTCAGGACAGTGATTGGAGATTTTGATACGGAGACCCAAGCTGAGACTGAGCCTGGATCGGATACAGATATGAGCTCGAGTATTGCAGGGTTCAAACTCAGTCGAACGTCATCCGCTCGCGAGGGCCGAGACGAGGCCATGGTGGTCCACAAAGTGTCTCTGGTCAATGACAAACAGGGCAGCTTCGGGAACCACGAAAGCCCGTTAGAGAGCTTCTCCTCTCAACCCGCCCACAGCTATGAAAGAGGAGTCTACTCGTCTCATTTTCCCTCTCTGACCCCGCCCACTTTCCCCTCAGGGACTGACGGTGGCCTTGGAAACACTGACTGGAAAGTTGTGGAGAGCGAAGTTCATGAGAGTGGGAGGATGCGGGAGGAGTTTAGCTCAGCTGAAGAGAGAGAGCGAGAGACAAGGATAACAGTCTTCAGCTCACCTGTAGAGAGAGAGAGAGAGCTAGAGACAAGGACAACAGTCTTTAGCTCACCTGTTGAGAGAGAGCGAGAGACATGGACAACAGTCTTTAGCTCACCTGTAGAGAGCGAGAGAGAGCGGGAGACAAGTACTACAGTCTTTGACTCACAGGCACAGTTTGATTCCCGCTTGATGATTGTGGAGACGGATGATTCCTCCTCGGATGTTTTCCAAGCAACTCGGGTGGAGCTGATTCCTCGCCCACCGGCCTCGAGCCTGAAGCTCTCTCTCCCTCATCCCTTACAGAAATGGATAACCTTGTAGATACGCTTAAAAGCATGGATCGACCGAATCCGGCAAAGGCTTCAACGCACCCCGTCCAACACTCCCTTCTCTTCACTGCCGCCTATTGAAGAGGATTCACCGGTTCCACCTCCTCTTCTCTCTCCTCTTCTCTCCTCTCTCGCCTGTGTCTGATCCGAAGACGTCCCTGAATGGCGTTTCCAGTGTTCCTCTAGACATGGGCTTCAGCTGGAGTTCTCCTAAAGACATGCGCTCTCCGATGACCATGGTGAAGGAGCAGCAGTTCGGAGAACCGGCGGGTCGAGGGCTTTCTCTGCCGCTACGGGCGTCGGCGCTGAGCAGCATCGTGATGCGCAGGGATCCCTCAACGATCTGACTAGTCCTGAAGAAACTCCTGGGATAACCCTGACCAACGGCTCCGGATCCCGTCTGGAGAACAGCTTCTTCTTCCAGCCGACGGAGAACGGGAAAGCTTCGAGTCGCTCCATCTTTCGAGCAGCTTCTCTCCGGAGATCGGACCCGGTGTCGAGCGGATGAGTCTCCGCCAATAAGGGATCCGACCCGGCCCTCGTCTCCCGGCTCGAGCGCTTCTCCTTCCTGACGTCTCCGTCGAGTTCGCTCAGTGGGCTCGCCGAAACCTCTCGCATGAGCGTGGCTCCGGGCCAGCAGAACTCGGCCGAGACCTACAACCACAAGTCCACGATGGAGCTGTACCGCTCTCTTCCCTCCGAAGCCCTCCTCAAGAACTCACAGCCTATGAGTCTTCCTCAGTCTTTGAGTCTTTCTCAGCCTATGAGTCTTCCTCAGTCTTTTAGTCTTTCTCAGCCTTTGAGTCTTCCTCAGTCTTTGAGTCTTTCTCAGCCTTTGAGTCTTCCTCAGTCTTTGAGTCTTCCTCGCAGCTCCAGTCTTGACGGAGGTCTACTGATCAACGACACCAGGGGTTTCCAATCAAATCCAGAACCAGAGCGGAACTTGCCTCTCAAATACAGAGCCTTCCCTGATGCATATGTAAGTACTGCTTTGTGTGCATGTGTTGGTCATTTCTACTCGGCATGAGGAAGTTTCTCGCTCTGAGAACGAGGGCATGGAATCAATGAGAGTGTTGTTTTCAAATTATGTCACTTCTCTATTTCTCCCGGTCCTACTCAGACTAACCTGATATCAAGCCGCTCACTGCAAGCGTTGTGTAACATATTATGCAGATTGGTTTTGTCCTCAAATGTCTGACGCAGTACTGCTGCGTTCCCAGCAAGCAATCTTTTCATTTAAAGGACGTCTAATAGCCGTTTAATAGCTAAATCATGACAACAGATTGACCATGACACTGATATCTTGTTGATATTATTGACATGATGGGATATCAACCATCTCATGCGCTGCCTGGCCTAAAACTACAATGAAGCAGGTTTGAATATAAGTGGGCAACAAATAGCACAGAAGATGTAAAAGAAAACAAACACCTTGTTATCACTGTTGACTTTGCTAACATAATGAACATACATCCGGCAAGGTATTTTGGAATAAACGACATGTAATCAAATTCAAGGTTATTTTGTCTACAAGTGGTTAACTTTAGTCAGGATATTCTACACACTTCTAGACAAAATAACCTTGAATTTGGTTGCATGTTCGATACAATAACTTGCCGGATGTATTATGTTCCATCATTTTAGCAAAGTCAGCAGTGATTACAAGGTGTTTGGTTTCATTTCTTTGACGTTATCTATTGATGACTGAGTCTATTCTTGGGCTCAAGTTAGACGTCTGTTCAGTTTTCACTGACAGCCCAGATTGTGCCTTATTAGCCTAGACTCAGGACTGTAAATGGACGGCTATTAGACGTCTTTTAAATGCAAACTTTAGTAAATATTCAGTATTCTCTATTGCAAACCCGTATTCCTACCAACGCAACATCACTGGCAGAAACCAATGCAGATATTCTGGAAAACGGAAGAGCTGCATGGACACACAAATCGTAGTTGCGATACACAGTGCAGACGTCAACACTTTTACATCAGATTCCAATCAGATTTGGATTGACAGTGTGATTGTAGAACATAGCCTTTGTTTTATGGTGTTCTCACCCTAAACCCTGTGTGCTCAACTTGGTTCCCAAATTACAACCCGTTCTTATAGACTGCTGTAATCTTGTGTTATTAGAGTTGGCACTAAACTCTGCAAGAGTTGGATGGGTGCTAAACCTCAGTGAATGAAAGCCTAGAAGGGGTGTAATGTCACCTCACAAGAAGGCCTTACAATGGAGGATATATTACCTCAGTGCTCATGCAAAATTCACGTTTCCTCTTGTCCTCCATCACAGACACAGAGATCTCTAATGTCGCTTCTCTACTGTACGAGAATAATGAGTTTAGATCTGAACTGAAAGCAGCTTTATCAAACCCTCTGGGGTTTTAGATATTATGGGAAGATGTAACCTTCAGTCATGCTCACTTTCCCCCGAGGCAATTCTCAGATGATCATTATCTGCAAAAGATCTTTTAAAGCATTTGTGTGATTTTGCATATTAGGTTTTAAATGTCTGGCAGGTTTGATCGTGCAGAGAGAGTTGGTACGTGACTAGGTTTGACAGGCAAATGTCCGTCATAGGGAGTAACTTCTGTTATCACACACATCCACTGTAAAACACACAGGTCATTCACGTCATCGCTCTTCTCTGTGTGGACATAGTGGTTAATGATGCCGACTTATCTAGCAATTTAAATTGAATATGCAAAACACCTTTTCAAATTTCATATCATATTTCCAGTCTCTGAAAATAATAACAGTTTAGGTTTTAGTGACGGAGCAAACTTTTTAGTTTCCTGTGAGTACATTTTAATAAACAATTGTTGGCTTAACTTAAAAAAGTAAGTTATGTGGTTGCATTAAAATTTTGATTTCATTGCAATTAAAAAATGTAGTTTATACAATAAAGGAGATTAGTTTGATAAATAGAACTGTTATCTGAGCCACATTATTTATCTAAGTTAAATATTATTTTACAGTATATGCATAGAATAACATCTGTATTGAAATGCTTTATAACACAAAATTAAGTCTGATGTGTATAATTAGGCTGTTTTCCAGTCGAATGCATCTTTGCAATAGTTTCCCGCTGGAGAGACCCAGGTGTGTGATGAGCCGTCGGGTCAGGACAGTGTCGTGAACGGGTTCTCCCGAGGCAGGGAGCGAGGAGAGGCGGATGGAATGTGAATCTTCATTATCTTCATGTTCTCCTCATCGTCTCTAATCAGTGCTGATGGGTTTCCGAGACAGGCTCGGGCACACCCTGCTCTCAGGCTTGGCCTGACTTACTGTGTTTCTGCCAGAAAGTGATTATGCATGCTTCACGCATGTGTAGACTTATCTTCTGACATGCAATCAAGAACACTTCTCCATGGAGTCTAGGAGTATACAGCATGTGTGTATGTGTGCGAGACAGAAGGCTCTCATACAGCTCACATGTAAATCCAAGGCAGTGTGATATAAATATGTTTTACATCACCTCATTACACCGCCTCTAAAGGCAGTTTTAGCTATGGTTAGCCTATATCCAGAGTCAAGTCAAGTCACATTTATTTATAGAGCGCTTTTCACAATACAGATTGTATCAAAGCAGCTTCACAGTGATAACATGAAAGTAGTACAACACAGATCAATAATATTGTTAAATATTAAATATTAAATATACCCAACTAAGCAAGCCAAATCAAGGCAACAGTGGCAAGGAACCAAAACTCCATCAGATTGGATGGAGAAAAAAAACCTTGGGAGAACCCAGGCTCAGGTGGGGGCCAGTTCTCCTCTGGCTAACATTCATATTGTTTATATATATATATTAAATATAAATATTGTTTATATATAAAACAGCGCCATAACATATTGCCGGCGTTGAGTTGTCGCTTCACAGGCGTTGGTCTTCTCAACACAGGCGTTGGGCATCCGAAATCCCCACGAGAGGCTGGATACAAAACTGGACCTGATGAATGCATTTTTCTCAGGACAAACGTCCGAGATTACAGCAGAAAGGCAGATGGGAAATAATTAGCATAGCTGATGATCATAATGATTTCCATTATACGGGAGTCAGTGTTAGAAAATCACATCTCACAACTCTCTGCAACCCAAACTCTCTTGATTTTAGAGCTTAAAATCAAGACCACCGCAAGCTGATGTAGGGGCATTTTCTGCAGTTCTTGCATCATTTTGCTACTAGCATAGATGGATATTTTATTTTTATTTTTTACAATATAAAAAAAAATTAGAGATAGATATTTAAATAGATATAGATATTAGATAGATATTTTTTGTATTTTTTTATATATCATTTTCTTTACCAATTACATTTTTAGGTAGATAGATAAATATATAATTTTTGTATTTTTCATTTTTATGTAGCCTCACACCGTCTCACACCCATTTCCACGATGCATATCTGATGCATATCTGCCCTTTTTGGAAACATATTTTCACAGTGTCTGACCGTGAGATTGGCGTATGGGTGGTTTAAAAGGTCGCTTTATAAGATTATGTAAGCCTTTTGTTTGGCTTGTCATTAAGAGCGTCCCCATATGCAAACAGAGGACTGTACACTCGTGTGTAATGTTGTCTTAGTCTCTGCTAGCCTTGCCATGCCTCACTGCGAGAGTAAAGCATGTCGATATATTTGTCATATAACACAGAAACTGCTGGTGGATGTGTGTTTCTCTTCATGAATGAGGAGCTTGACGCACTGTGGCATTTCAAGCGTGTCAGCGTGAATGTTTTGTGACAGTAAAGCCTTTCTCTTCTTCGAGTGTGGTGTACACTACATGTTCTTCTATTGTCAAAGCTTATGTAGGAACGGAGTGTTCTCTGAAATACCTGAACCTTTTTGAATGCGGACATGACAAGCTTTACATCACCATTTTAAAGTACAAAGATGAGAAAAGGGATGTTTTGATGCATTCTGAACCTCAAGATTTTTATGTATCTGACTTCATTTAGCTGATTTACAGTAATTTTGCTTCTACTGTAAATATATCTTGATTTAAGAATGTTTGGATATTTGTAATTTATTCCTCCATCCTTACTCCAGTCTTCAGTGTCACATGATCCTTCACAAATCACTCTAATATGAGGATCTGATGATCACAAACATTTATGATTATTATCACACATTTTTGTTGGATTCTTAAATGAATAGAGAGTTCAAAATGTCTATACTGTCACTTTTGATCAATTTAAGTTTTTCTTTAAAATAAATCTTTCTGACCCAAACCTTTTACTGGTGGCGTATGACCCAAACCTTTTACTGGTGGTGTATAAATCAAACATATTTATATTGATATATATATTAATTATTTAATTAATTAAAGCTCTGAAATAGTTCAGGTCTTGCCTGTTTCATAAACATAGGCGCAATACATTTACATACATAATCCTGATTTAAGAATGTTTAGATATTTGTGCTGGGAAAACGAGACAGAAACACTGAAGACGAACACGTTTGCTTTATGTCTGTGCGTTTCATCTCATGGAAATATTTCTTTTCTTTCTCAGCTCACGAAGAGAAGGAGCACGGCAAACTCAATCCTCGCCCCGGAAAGGTGAGAACCTGCACGAGTGTTCGTCCCTCTGTCAGTACTGGTGTATTAACTGGTTATTGACTGATGAGATGCTCATGTCAGAGACAAAACTGATGTTTCAATTTCCAAACAAAGCCATTTCATACACTTTCTGAGACAGAAACACATTTACACGAATGCACTTTTAATGGAGGTCTATGGAGCACAAAGATGAACATTACAATACAGTTAGAAGTGAAGGATATTCTGTGCACTCTTGAGGAAAGCCTGAGGGGTGTGTGTGTGGTGTGTGTGCGTGTGTGTGTGTGTGTGTGTGTGTGAAACTGCTCTGCTCTGACACATATGTTTGGACAGAACGACAGAACTTTAAATGTCACAACTGACAACAAAAGACATAATCTTTTCAAAGGGTTTTAACAGACATAGTGGGTTATAAATGCACATGTATGTTTTATACGTGGAGAATCTGAAGTTTTGCGATGTGAGATTTTATCTCTCCTGATTGTTACTTTATTTCATTTTTATTTATTTATTTATTTATTTTTTTGCTCTCTGGTGGGAATATTAACCCTTTACCTGTCACCCCTTTTTGATAATTGACATTAAAATGCACTATACAAACTTAAATGGTTGTAATTCAAGAATGCTTTGGAATATAGACCTATGTTTGGTCTTGTTTTAAAGAAAACAACCAGCAGATTATTACTAAAGTGAAAGCACTTCAAAAAATTGAAGTATGAAAAAGTTATGGAAGTTATAATTTACAGTAAATCAAATATACTTTATTAATATATATTTTTTAATATGAAATAAATATTTTACAAAATATGTTTTACTATAAATTACTATAAAATGAAAGCTATATATCTAACCAAGTTGTGTTCCAAAAATTGAAGTTCCCATGAGATTTTGTTTAGGCGTAGTACCAAAAATAGCCACCGGCTGCCATTGAATTCCATTGAATTTATATGTATGCATTTTGCCATAACAAATTAATAAATTTCTATCCAAATATCACTTCTGTCACTAAATATGGAACCTTGAGACTCAGACCTTTCTGACAATATGTGTTTTGTCAAGATTAGAAAAGGTTTACATAATAAATTATGAAAGATGATTCCCAAAGGGGGAGGGGCCTAATTAAAAAAAAACGTTTCTATGGTAATGCAACGTCCAATTTCCAAACGGTTTTCACAGGATGAATTCTGAGTTCGTAAGCTTTCAAATGATACCTAATTTATGATAACTACTAAAATATGTGATATAATAATAATAATAATAATAATAAAATATTTATATATTTAATATATTATACTTTTTAGAGGACTTCTTCTTACCTTACTTTTTTAAATATAATTGTATCTTTTTTTATTGACAAATACTAATTATGTTTTATTATGAACTTTTAGCACTGAAAACCAAAGTTTCAATTATTAAAAGTGTGTGCATCGACTTTTTGTGACAAAGGTCAGAAACTCCTGTAATGACGTTGATTTTTTTGAGGCGCACTACTTGTCATAAATTCATATATTACTGTTCATTCCTAATTTGTAAGAAAAAACAGACCTAAAATATCTGTTTAGGAGTCTTAGACCTTTCCAATGATATATAGTTTGTCATGACTAGATTAGGATTTAATAGTAATATAGTGAAGTAAACTTAGATTGCCCGTATACGGGCAAGTGACAGTTAAGGGGTTAAACCACAATAAGGCTTTTCCAGAAGGCATGATTGCAACTTGCCACTGACATTTACAATTATTATTTTAATAGACAACTCGTTTTTAATCGGTTTTGGTTGGCATTCCTGTGTTCTTCATCAGCAGCAGAGTAAGGGATTTAGAAAAGGTCACCGAAACTGGATTATTGAGCTTGTTGTTCTGTGTTCCTCTGGTGTAATATTGCAGCCTGAAGGATCTGAGACAATAAGAGTGCTTTTGTAAAGTAGGCTGTGATTCCCCGTCAGAGAAGTTCGAGCTTTGTCCTGCTGTAACATCTTGAGTTCAGTTGTCAAACACTGCAGTCTTTGTAGAAAACACAAGCTGTGTGTGTTCTTCCTGTCAGATGCTGATCTACGACGGGCCGGGGATGAGCGGCCAGAGGATCGAAGTGCGAGGCGATGTTGTGGATGCCACACCGTGGGAGTTTACAGACACCATCTCAGTGCGAGTGATCAGAGGAGGGTGAGAGACACACACACACATGCTCACAGACACACACACACGCTCACACACTAACCTGACCCCTAAACCTACCTATCACGCACACAATAAACCGACACCTAAACCTGCCCATCTCACCCACACACACTGTACACACTGTCAGTTGGGTGATGAATGAGTTCTGAGTGTTCTCTGTTCTTCAGTTGGTGATGTATGAGTTCTGAGTGTTCTCTGTCCTTCAGTTGGTGATGTATGAGTTCTGAGTGTTCTCTGTCCTTCAGTTGGTGATGTTTGAGTTCTGAGTGTTCTGTGTTCTTCAGTTGGTGATGTATGAGTTCTAAGTGTTCTGTGTTCTTCAGTTGGTGATGTATGAGTTCTGAGCGTTCTCTGTTCTTCAGTTGGGTGATGTACGAGTTCTGAGTGTTCTCTGTTCTTCAGTTGGTGATGTATGATCTGTGTTCTTCAGTTGGTGATGTATGAGTTCTGAGTGTTCTGTGTTCTTCAGTTGGGTGATGTACAAGTTCTGAGTGATCTGTGTTCTTCCGTTGGTGATGTATGAGTGTTCTCTGTTCTTCAGTTGGTGATATACAAGTTCTGAGTGTTCTGTGTTCTTCAGTTGGGTGATGTATGAGTTCTGAGTGTTCTCTGTTCTTCAGTTGGGTGATGTATGAGTTCTGAGTGTTCTCTGTTCTTCAGTTGGTGATATACAAGTTCTGAGTGTTCTGTGTTCTTCAGTTGGGTGATGTATGAGTTCTGAGTGTTCTGAGTGTTCTGTGTTCTTCAGTTGGTGATGTATGAGTTCTGAGTGTTCTCTGTTCTTCAGTTGGGTGATGTATGAGTTCTGAGTGTTCTCTGTTCTTCAGTTGGGTGATGTATGAGTTCTGAGTGTTCTCTGTTCTTCAGTTGGGTGATGTATGAGTTCTGAGTGTTCTCTGTTCTTCAGTTGGGTGATGTATGAGTTCTGAGTGTTCTCTGTTCTTCAGTTGGGTGATGTATGAGTTCTGAGTGTTCTCTGTTCTTCAGTTGGGTGATGTATGAGTTCTGAGTGTTCTCTGTTCTTCAGTTGGGTGATGTATGAGTTCTGAGTGTTCTCTGTTCTTCAGTTGGGTGATGTACAAGTTCTGAGTGTTCTCTGTTCTTCAGTTGGTGATATACAAGTTCTGAGTGTTCTGTGTTCTTCAGTTGGGTGATGTATGAGTTCTGAGTGTTCTGTGTTCTTCAGTTGGTGATGTATGAGTTCTGAGTGTTCTCTGTTCTTCAGTTGGGTGATGTAATAGTTCTGAGTGTTCTTTGTTCTTCAGTTGGGTGATGAATGAGTTCTGAGTGTTTTGTGTTCTTCAGTTGGGTGATGTATGAGTTCTGAGTGTTCTGTGTTCTTCAGTTGGGTGATGTATGAATTCTGAGTGTTCTCTGTTCTTCAGTTGGGTGATGTATGAGTTCTGAGTGTTCTCTGTTCTTCAGTTGGGTGATGTACGAGTTCTGAGTGTTCTCTGTTCTTCAGTTGGGTGATGAATGAGTTCTGAATGTTCTCTGTTCTTCAGTTGGTGATGTAATAGTTCTGAGTGTTCTTTGTTTTTCAGTTGGGTGATGAATGAGTTCTGAGTTCTCTCTGTTCTTCAGTTGGGTGATGTACGAGTTCTGAGTGTTTTGTGTTCATCAGTTGAGTGATGTATGAGTTTTGAGTGTTCTCTGTTCTTCAGTTGGGTGATGTACGAGTTCTGAGTGTTCTCTGTTCTTCAGTTGGTGATATACAAGTTCTGAGTGTTCTGTGTTCTTCAGTTGGGTGATGTATGAGTTCTGAGTGTTCTGTGTTCTTCAGTTGGTGATGTATGAGTTCTGAGTGTTCTCTGTTCTTCAGTTGGGTGATGTACGAGTTCTGAGTGTTCTCTGTTCTTCAGTTGGGTGATGAATGAGTTCTGAGTGTTCTCTGTTCTTCAGTTGGGTGATGTACGAGTTTTGAGTGATCTGTGTTCTTTAGTTGGTAATGTATGAGTTCTTGAGTGTTCTGTGTTCTTCAGTTGGGTGATGTATGAGTTCTGAGTGTTCTGTGTTCTTCAGTTGGGTGATTGTATGAGTTCTGAGTGTTCTGAGTATTCTGTGATCTTCAGTTGGGTGATGTATGAATTCTGAGTGTTCTCTATTTTTCAGTTGGGTGATGTACGAGTTCTGAGTGTTCTCTGTTCTTCAGTTGGGTGATGTACGAGTTTAGAGTGTTCTGTGTTCTTCAGTTGGGTGATGTATGAGTTCTGAGTGTTCTCTGTTCTTCAGTTGGGTGATGTACGAGTTCTGAGTGTTCTGTGTTCATCAGTTGAGTGATGTATGAGTTCTGAGGCTCTGTGTTTTTCACTTGGGTGATGTACGAGTTCTGAGTGTTCTGTTTTCTTCAGTTAGTGATGTACGAGTTCTGAGTGTTCTGTGTTCTTCAGTTGGGTGATGTATGAGTTCTGAGTGTTCTGTGTTCTTCAGTTGGGTGATGTATGAGTTCTGAGTGTTCTGTGTTCTTCAGTTGGGTGATGTATGAGTTCTGAGTGTTCTGTGATCTTCAGTTGGGTGATGTATGAATTCTGAGTGTTCTCTATTTTTCAGTTGGGGGATGTACGAGTTCTGAGTGTTCTCTGTTCTTCAGTTGGGTGATGTACGAGTTTTGAGTGTTCTGTGTTCTTCAGTTGGGTGATGTATGAGTTCTGAGTGTTCTCTGTTCTTCAGTTGGGTGATGTACGAGTTCTGAGTGTTCTGTGTTCATCAGTTCAGTGATGTATGAGTTCTGAGGCTCTGTGTTCTTCACTTGGGTGATGTACGAGTTCTGAGTGTTCTGTTTTCTTCAGTTAGTGTAGTGATGTACGAGTTCTGAGTGTTCTGTGTTCTTCAGTTGGGTGATGTATGAGTTCTGAGTGTTCTGTGTTCTTCAGTTGGGTGATGTATGAGTTCTGAGTGTTCTGTGTTCTTCAGTTGGGTAATGTATGAGTTCTGAGTGTTCTGTGTTCTTCAGTTGGGTGATGTACAAGTTCTGAGTGTTCTGTGTTCTTCAGTTGGGTGATATATGAGAAGCCGGACTTTAAAGGGAAAAGATCGCTCTTGATGAGGCGACATCGAGCTCAGAGACCCGTTTGGACCCACAGAAGAACACGAGTCCCATCAGAATGACGGAACGCCAATGGATCGTGGAGAAGAAGACAAGGAGCCTCGGATGAAGAGGAGGTGCGTCATCGGATCCATACGGAGAGCAGTGAGGGTATGACATCTCTTTATTCACATTTACACTCTTAACCTCTTAACCTGTTAAGGTCGTAAACCCGGTACCGGGGGGATTGCGTTATTAAGAACGTTATTATGATCGCCCTTTAATATTTAAAGGTCCTGATGAAACATTAACAGTCATATGTTATATCATTACAAAGCTTAGACCCTCTACTTTCACACAAAACCATCATTTTTTAATTCATTTTACATATTGGATAATTTAAAAGTTTATATTCCTCCACCCGCAACCGAAATACCGTTCAAAAGTAAGTGTGATTATGAATATGAATATTGATAGCATTGGTCAAATTTGATCAACAAAGACAAGTCATATATCAAACAAAACCTTTCTTCCACATGATTTTTGCTGTATGGTTTATTTAGTTGACATAATACAACAGATCAAATGATTGCATAACTATTCGCAAAGTACATCTTTGATATTTGTAAACAAACTAGGAAACGCGTTGCATTTCGTCTCCGATTACAGCATGTCTGAGCTAAAAGTAGTCAAAAATATACATAGACTTTCACCTTAGACTGTTTTCTTCAAAATGAGTCCATTTTCGCCTTCATGTGAGTTTCGCTTGATAAATAATCCCCTATTATGTCTCATTTAGTCCAGTAACGCAGGAAATAAGTCATTTGTTTTCATACGATCCACATGATATGTTATCGTCGACGGATGATGACGAACTACTACGCATCATTGGGAAGCTTACGCTTATCTCAGCATGACGTGACATGTCGTGGACATCTATGGTAGACACACCTTTCCTCTAAAACAAACAGAGTCTGAGATATTCAGCGCAATTTTGCCTCAGAGTAAAAAAAAAGGTAGATATTCTTCAGCGCACAGTCTGGACGCACTCTCTCATAAAAGCCACTAAAAAGCCACTTTGCCCCCTCTTGGTGTCATAGCAATAACTTTTTTAATCGAAATGTTAGACACATAAAAATTTTTTTCAGTGTTGGGGACATCTAGTGGAATCAAATGGAACTTATAATAGGTAGCTGTTGCACACAATACCAGAGTAATACACTTTCAAACAAAGATTCAAAGAAAAAAACACACAAAAGCGCCTACTTTTTTGTGTGTTTCTTTTGATATTTTAAACACATACAATCATTTTTATTACATTTGACACTTGATTTTGTTTGTTTAAAGGGTTTCCTATAAAATGACACCAATTATTTGCATTTACTTCACTGTATGTGGCTATAGGGAGCCATCAGATTTGGGTATGACCAATTTTATGCGGAATTCCAAAATAAACCAAAGAGCTTAAGAGGTTAATAAAGCTTAAATAAAGCTTTTCTATTGGCATCAATGGTTCCATCCAGAATCTTTAACATCCACCAAATATTTCCATTGCACAAAAAGTGATGATTTTATTATGGTTATATAAGGTTCTTTTGGGAACCAGAAATTATTCTTCTATGGCATCGCTGTGAAAAGCTTTATTTTTAAGAGTGTATAAACAGACAGACACAAGAGGTAACATTGTTTTAGCCCATAAATATGTCTGGAATGGATGGGAACATGATCACAGCCATGTTCTTGAAATGTCCTTGTGCGCCATCTTGTGTCCTAAAGAGGAATTGTGCTTATGTTAGTCAGGATAACCTGAAGAACACGAATCAATTTGTGTTCACAAATCAACAGTATTAAAAACACTACTCCAGCGAAAAGTATAAGCATGTAGGATGAACCATAATATTTGTTCTAGTTAGCACCAAGAAAGATTAGTGCATGAATTTAATATGTATTGCAAATAAGCAAACTTTATTTTATTATCAACATTTATTATTCACCATCAAAACATTCAACTTAAATATACTAAAATATCAGCAGTTAAAGTTAGTGATAAGTTAAGTGTGCAAACAAATAATATGAGTGTATTTTTTAAAATGGAGGAAATTAAATTTGGGCAAATATCTGATATGTGTCACATGTGATATGTGATATGTGTGATATTTGGGCAAATATGTGACAAATAGTATAAAAATACAGACATCACATGGATAATGTAACAAAAAAATTGGAGGAACGCTATGAAAACATATTTGTATATATTATCTGAAACCGCTACAGCAGAGGCTACTTTACATCAGTGGCGCTCACACTGAAGCTCTTGTCGACTCATGAACAGCTGCAATTGGATCTGTCCCATTCACAAATTAATCGTTCAGTGAAACAGTTCAGCAGGTTCATTGAGAGAAATCAACTCATTCATGAATTCGGACATTGCTCTGACGATTCCTTCAGTTTGAAAATAAAGAGGAATGTTTTTATGTAGTGGAATGCAGTGAGGTAAAAGTAAAAGTTTCCCAAAATAAGAAATACAGATACTTGAAAAATATACATAGAAATAATTTGATTCAGTCCAAAGTAAAGTAAAATCTGTTTAATACTCTTTACAACACTTGTTGATGCTCAGCATAACTCTTCTGCCCATCCAAGATTACAGCGTTCCTGTAATTTGATGATTTTATTATGGGTTTATAAGGTTCTTTTAGGAACCAGAAATGATTCTTCTATTGCATCGCTGTGAAAAGCTTTATTTTTAACCCTTTAAGGTACGCACCATGAAAAAAGCAAAGGAAAAAATATTTCTTTGCATTTTTTATTTAATTATGATAACAATAACAACAATCAAAAAAAAAATGTATTAGGCCCTACAGTATTTTAGATACAGTCCTCTACCAACGGTTGAGACGTCTGTTCATAATAAAAGAACAACATTCAGAAAAAGTCATATTAAGTGCAATTTCTTGACTAATAAAAAAATCTGATGGCTGCTATTGATGGCTCCATCATGGTTTTGTACTGCAAAATGATTTGACGTCCATTTATCAAGTCTAAAACATAAAGAAATGTTGTTGTTTTTTTATTACCAACCATGTACTCTTACAATGCTTGTCATATAGTAATACACAAACATAGTCAATTTTAAATTATGAAATTAATAGTAACACCAGAATTGGTATTAATTCTTCAAATTTATTCTTGATATTTACCATATACAGAACAGAAATGGTAAAAAAAATATATTGATCAAACATTTTTCATCAAATATGTAATTGAATGATATTAAATTAATAATTTTAACAACACTAACCCTTTTGTTCATTGTAAATATCTAATTTTACCAACATTAGGTAACTTTACCAACATTAGCTAATTTTACCAAGCTAGCTAGCTTCTCTACTATAAAGTGACATCTCAACCGTTTGGTAGAGCATGTTTTGAAAAAATATTTGACCCATATTTATAAGACTTATTTTTGTTTAACTAAGTTACATAATTCTGTTTAACAACTACTCTGAAACAAAAATATGTCAACAAAATAGTCTTACCTTTAAAAGTACCACCGATATACGTCATCAAAGGAGGAGTAAATTTTCGCGGTGTCGTGCTGTTAAAAGGGACACTGAAAAGGCATGCGCTGAGGGCCAAGATGGCATTCATCTGTGCGGACACGTTTTGAGCGTGTCGTCAGGCAACTATGAGATTAACATGAAACTGCTTTTGAAAACCCCGATAAATCTGATTGATTATTAGCGTAGTTGTTCTCGTTCTACGGTGTGGTTTGTCAGGCCCATATGGGTAAGAAAAGAAATAGAGATAAGACTCAGGTTGATACGGACATGGCGACCGACAAATGCAAAAGTGTCGACGAGATGGACACAGAGAATAAGAATTGGCCTTGGCGACACCTTTGCCATGCACTCCGAGTAAAAGTCCACCAGGAAAAAAGGGGAAATCAAAGGTGAACATTAATGCTGTCGCGGAACTTACATCGAAGTGTGATGGCACATTCAGAGAGTTGAGTCCATGGAGAAGTTTCTGGAAAGTACGGCTTCTTCTATAACCGCTCTTTCTGCTAACATAAGTGATCTGTTACGCGAGAGCGTTTCACAAAAGAGAAGATTCAGAAACTCGAAAAAAATGTCAGCAAGAGAATAAGCAACTGAAGGAAGTGTGTGTGGGGATGCAAAACTACAAAAGAAGATGGGATCTCAGGATTTACGGGTTAAAGGAAAGTAATCCGGGCAAAGAGAGTAACACACGAGATATTGTTATTAAGATCCTCTCCAAAGTGTCTCCGAAGATTGCGCACAAATTTCCAGATGTCGTGGATTCGGTTCATAGACTGGGACAGGGAAGAGGTGATGGTCGCCCCAGAGTGATAATTATTCAGTTCGCCATGCGTCTTTATTTGAGATACAGTGTGGAGAGATGCCAAAGACAACCACTATCTAAAGGAAAACGGGCTTTACATCAAAGAAAATCTGTCTTCAGAAGAACGAGCTGCAAGGAAAAAAGCATGGCCACTGGTGAAACGGGTGAGAGAAGAGGATAAGAAGGCCGGCTTTCGAGGAGGATTTGCTTATATTGAAGGGGTGCGCATCAGTGTTCCTGACATTACCTGAAGTGGATGGTGCCCGTCAACATGGATACAAATCGGGGTCAACGCAACTGTTATGATTGATGCAATGTTTCATGCTTTCTCAGTTTTCCCCTCCAAAGGTACTTTTTCTGTACTGGTTAATTAGTTCATATTTTTTTATAACGGCTGATTACAAGTTCGGTAAATTCAAATTAATTTATTTAAATGTTCGAGGCATTCGTGACGCAGTTAAAAGAAAAGCTATACTTCTTTTTGGAAGACATACAGAAGCTCAAATACTTTTTTTTTCAAGAGACTCATTCTTGCGATTCTGATTTGAATTTTTGGAAAACCCAATGGGGAGATTATACAATTTTTAGTCATGGATCCAATCACTCAGCAGGTGTCGCAATTTTCTTTAACAAGTTCAAAGGCAATGTTTTGGAGTTCTTTCGTTCAGATATAGGCTATGTGCACAAGCGTAGTTTTGAACTTCCGCTTTTGTCAGAAGTCGGCATATCAGTTTGCGGTTTCGACTGTTCATTCGCATCCGCTGTAAACAAACAATATAAGTGCTGCTTTTGTACGAAAATAAGAGTAGTTAAACACATCTAAGTTTCTAGGAACTGTAGGTGGATCTCATCAACTAACGCCCGTTTCACACATAGTTACCCCGTTTGCAGTGTGTGTTGTGGTGCAGGAGCAACGGGTGCTGCAGTGCTTTCACATATGATGCGTTTGCAGTGAATCTCTGATCGCGGCTGTGCCACAAATGCATACTTACTATTTTTATTTTAAATCCAGAAGTTTTGCTGCAACTTTTGTTTCAAAAAAGTTGTCAGCATTACAATTTTCTTTCTACACACTCTTTAATGGACGTATGCACGTATGTAAGGGCTATTATTCCATGCTTTACTCATATTAAGTTGCTCAAGCAAGTGGTCAAATTTACTTTATTAAAATGGCAAATATTTTATATTAAAACTTCAAATTGACAAAAACAGCCGACTCACATGCCTTTTCTTTTGCATTTAAATAGCCCACAATAGATCCTGCATGTCACAAAACTTGTTTTTCCACCTCCTTTCCCGAATGATACGAGCGTTGTTCATTATGTTTTTCTTGATTTCCCCGGTCTTCACAGTCTTCCGATGACTGTGAAAAATAGTAGTACTGGTATATTAAATGCATTTATGGTGAGATTACTACATTTTATTTAATGAAACGCATTTATTGTGAAATTACTACATTTTCAGGTCAATCTTTGTGCATTTTGACCACGAAACATGTCACTTTAATGCAGCACAGCAGAAATAGATTCGGTGCAGTAACGATCGCTGCACTGCTGTTATATTATAGCATATGTGCCGCATCTCTAGCGGTGTGAAAAGTGAAAGCCCTAACCTGTTAACATGGTGCGTGGAGCACTGCTGTGTGCCACTCTGCTTCAAGTCGCTAACAGCCATTTGAGCTTCCACTGCTTCCCGAAAAACACCAACCTTCGTGCGCAGTGGCTGCACAAAATAGATATTTTATGGCGACGCGCAAAAAAAATAGTAAAAATAGTAAGTATGCGTTTGTGGCACAGCCGCGATCAGAGATTCACTGCAAACGCATCATATGTGAAAGCACTGCAGCACCCGTTGCTCCTGCACCGCAACACACACTGCAAACGGGGTATGTGTGAAACGGACGTTAGTTGATAGATCCACCTACAGTTCTTAGAAACTTAGATGTGTTTAACTACTCTTATTTTCGTACAACAGCAGCACTTATATTGTTTGTTTACAGCGGATGCGGATGAACAGTCGTAAACCGGAAACTGATATGCCGACTTCTGACAAAAGCGGAAGTTCGAAACTACGCTTGTGCACATAGCCAATTATTGGAAGATGGATTATACTGACTGTTAAATTGGACAATTCCACTTTAATAATTTGCAGGGTCTATGGATTTAATACTCAAGTTCACAATTTAGAAATGTTTAAGATATAGATTAATTTGTGATATAATAACAGGTTTAAAGAAGAAGTATAAGGATGGATATATAATTATTGGTGGTGATTTCAGCGATGCTCCAGACAATTCTATTGACCGCTTTCTACCCAAACATAGTTCATGAATTTCAGATTGATTTTATAACTGACAAATTACAAGTTTCTGATGTGTGGAGATATTTGAATCCAAATTGCTGTAACTATACTTGGAATTATTTTTCTTTTAAAAAATAACACTTTTTCTTTAAAATCAAGAATAGATTACTGGTTGATTTAACACAACTTAATCAATTATGTCTAACAAAAATTACCTGTGCCCCTCTATCAGATCACAAATTGATATCAATCCTTTTTGATGGGTGTAAGAGTAGTAGTATTCTGTGGATACTGGAAATTTAACAACAGTCTACTTTCTGACAATTGTTTTGTGGAACAAGTTAAATTGATAGCAAAAAAATTAAATAATAATTTAAATTTTGTACAAAAGTGGGAGCTATTTAAATTTAAAGTCAGGGCAATTGCTATAAGAAGAGGTAAAGAATTAAAGAAAAATAAACTTAAGAAGATTATGGCGATAACAGAGCAACTTAATACTTTAATTAAACAAAATACTCTATCTGAAGATATATTATCTTCTTGATTTAGAAATTCTTTCTCTTGAAAAAAGAAATTCTACAAGAAAATCTATTTCATCTTTGACTATAAATGATAGAATTTCTAATAATCCTTCGGATATAGCACCTTTTGTGTATTCCTTTTATGAAAAACTTTATACTTCCCATTCTGACAAAGAAAAAATACGTATTTACAAACAATTAAACGTTTTGTTCCAAAAGTTTCTAATGATTAATGAATATTGTGAAGACGATATTTCCAAAGCTGAGATTTCTAAAGCTCTGTTTTCAATGAAGAAAGGAAAAATCCCCTGGACCAGATGGGTTAACTGTTGAATTTTACTGTTCCTTTTGGGATCTCATAGAAAACCCTTTATTTAAGGAATGTTTAGAACAAAAAGAAATGAGTGCAAGCAACAATGAAACAAGGTATTATTTGTTGATTTCCAAAACCAAACTGGAGACCAATAACTTTATTAAACATTGATTACAAAATTGTAGCCTTTGCTACTAGATTAAAAAGTGGTTTAAATAAAATAATTGGAGGATCTGGTTTTATGGCAAACCGTCATATTAGTTCAAACATTAGGCTTATATTGGACCTGTTAGATTATAATCAATTTGTTAATTCAGATGCACTAATTTTATTCCTTAACTTTTA
Source organism: Hybognathus amarus (assembly GCA_030378365.1). Classification (NCBI taxonomy): domain Eukaryota; kingdom Metazoa; phylum Chordata; class Actinopteri; order Cypriniformes; family Leuciscidae; genus Hybognathus; species Hybognathus amarus. The sequence continues at coordinate 54,796 of JAQIUQ010001467.1, forward strand.
CAAGGCGTTTGACACAGTTGATCGTCATTTTTTGTTACAGAGCTTTTATGCATTTGGTTTTGGAAATAAATTCATTCAGGTTGTTGAAATGTTTTACAAAGGCATTCATAGTTCCGTTATATTGCAGAACAATACTTCTAGAAGATTCTCCATCAACAGAGGAGTGAGGCAGGGTTGCCCAATTTCCCCATTTTTGTTTTTAATTGTTGTTGAATTATTAGTGATTAGTATAATTACAAATCCAAATTTACATGGTATAACTTTATTTAATAGAGAAATAAAAATTTCGCAATTGGCTGATGATACAACTTTATTTCTAAAAGATAAGACTCAAATTAAGAATGCAATAATTAATTCAAACTTTTTCTGATGCCTCGGGTCTCCAGTTAAATATTACAAAGTGTGAAATTCTCCCAGTGCATGATTCTTCTGATCAATCAATGTTTAACATTCCAGTGAAAGATTGTGTTAAATATTTAGGAATTTATATATCAAAAAATTTGATAATTAGACAGCAACTCAATTTTAATAACAAGATTAAAAAAACAAAAATGATTTTCGACAATTGGTTAAGAAGGGATTTATCCATTTTAGGCAGATTATTATTAACAAAAGTAGAAGGTTTATCCAGACTTGTTTTTCCTGCTCTGTCTTTATTTGTTCAAGATTCTACTGGTAAAGTAATTAATCGATTATTGGTTGATTTTTTGTTGGAAAAATAAGCACCACCATCTTAAAAAAATGTATTAGTAGGAAAGAAAAAGGAGGTTTTGAAATGCTAGATTATGTAGACATGAATAATACTTTTAAAATTAATTGGATCAAAAGGTGTGCTATAGATGATTCAATTTGGTCATTTATTCCCTATAATATTTTTAAGAGGGTCGGTGGTCTTAAAATTCTTTTAACTTGCAGTTTTGTACCTTCTAAATTACCTATAAAACTGTCCAAATTTCATAAGCAAGCACTCTTGGTCTGGAAATTGTGCTTTGTGCATAATTTTTCTCCTCATAGAATGAAAATATGGAACAACGAATTGATTACAGTTAAGGGCAAGAGTTTATTTTTTGAGAAATGGTTGGATCACGGTTTAGTGTATTTAAGTGATTTATTTGATTCATCTTTAAAGATTCTCTCTTACAATTCTTTTTGTCCAAATTCAATTTTCCTATAAAATTTAAAGAATTTTCTGTAGTAATTAAAGCTGTTCCCTCTGGGCTTATTCATTTAATGTGCAGCCATATGACTTGTTATAAAATTGAAAATAAAGATTATGATCACCTTATAAATGGTAAATATATTTTTGATAAACAATGTACCAACAAAGATATAAGACAAGTATTTAACGAACAAAAGAGAGTTACTCCAAGAGGGAAATTTTCCATTTTATGAAATGTTAATTGGAGGAAAGCATGGCTGCTTCCTTACAAATTCTGTATTTCTAACAAAGTAAGAGAAATTCACCTGAAGATCTAATATGTGGCTTTCTAATTTTATGGATATTGGTAAAGAATGTTCCTTTTGCAACAACTGTGAGGAGTCTCTGAATCATCTATTTGTTGAGTGCCAAAGTGTGAAATCTTTTTGGAAAGAGTGTTTTTCTACTTTTTCAGTTAAAGGTACAATACCTAAGATTTTTGCATTAAAATGTCCCAAAATCACAAGGCCAGTGTTATATATTTAGTTAAGATGATAACTAACAATATTCCAAATGTTTCAAGCTATGTTTAAATCGCGAGTAAATTGAGATTTTAACCAAGGAAACGGGGCGTGTGAGCAGGGGTGAGCTGGGAGTCGCCAGTCAATCGCGTCATATCCGCGTTACCTCAGTTTCCGCTCGTACTACGTGTAGTCCTGGATAAATGCGGAAGTTGTAGTTGTGCGTTTGCGTCTATCAAGCAACAAACGTCAACTTGTTTCGCGCATTTGTAATGGAATGGTGCACATTCTGGTGCATTATTCTTTTCAATTATTCTCGGAATGTGAACTGTTGACTGTAAAGGGGGTCGCACACCGGACGAGAAGAGCCGCGCCACGTCTCAGGACAAAGTTCAGTATCGCACCGGACGAGAAGAGCCGCGCCACGTCTAGGACAAAGTCCAGTATCGCACCGGACGAGAAGAGCCGCGCCACGTCTCAGGACAAAGTCCAGTATCGCACACCGGACGCGCACTTTCTCATCATGAAAGGAAGATAATGTCTGTTCTATGTTATGATTGTACTGTACAATTAAATACAATCATTGCCGAGTCTGTAGTCTGAAAATTTTACATCAGAACATCTGTTCACTGAATTGAGAATATCACCTGAAAAATCTAATAACATCAGTAATTGTCATTCAAGCAGCTGATTTCTGTAAATGAATACAAAACTAAATGCATATTGCAGCATAGGGCGAAGTCAGGATACATTAGCAACGATTTGACTTCAAACCCTCTCCACCATAGCTTCGTCCAGTGACTCGTACAGTAACATCTGTGATAACTAATTTACTTTTAAACCTGACTTTTCTTGCGGCTATTTCAGTTTAATGAAAAACAAGCATGTCATTAAACGCAACATTTATAGAAATTGAACTTTACCTCATCCATGACAACTAATTTTCGATTCCCGTCTGACTGATTTATCCACGGTGGAGTTGAAAACAACAGTTCCCATCATTCCGCGTTCCTCCACGTCGTCATCAAGCAAAGCAGTTGTTGTTGTTTTGAATGTAGCGCCCTCTAGTGATATGCAATCTTAGGTATTGAACCTTTAAAGTTAATCTGATGATAACTGAATGTGAAAGAAATTATTTGCTACTTTGAGGATGATGATAAAAATGTTCAAAATTGTATTAATTGTATCATCTTAAATGGCAAGTTTTTCATCCATAAATGTAGATTGTCAAAATCTCCTCCTTATACAAGGTTTTCTCTAACGAACTCACTCTGTTATTGAAGTCTCTTAAAATTTAAAAAAATTCAAAAGCTATGTCTATTGTAAAATATTATGAATCCGTATTTACCATCATATGAATATCTTTTATTAGGGCCCAAGCCCTGAAGGGCGCGAGAGCCCTATTGTTTTCCTTCCGATTATTTTTTTTTTTTTTTTTTTTTTTTCTTTTTCTTTTCTAGCGACTATTCGGGCACTTTTGGGGCCCTTAACATGCTCGAAAACTCTTGAAACTTTGCACACGGGTCAGAACCCGCGGCCATCAGAGCCGGGCTGAAGCTGGTACCCGGGCGTGGCAGGGCGGCTCGTCAGCGCCCCCTGGAATGGGGTCCGAACACCTGGTCCATAACTCAAACACACTTGCATGTAATAATATGAAACTCGGTACACATGTCGATAGCAGAATTTCATCTATACCTCGCGTTCTTACTTTCTACCCCAGCCCAACAGGAAGTCGGCTATTGAGGTTTTTTTGTAAAACACACGCAATGAACTTTTAAATACTCCTCCTGAGAGCTCTGATCCAAATTCGACGAAACTCGGTCAGCGTGAAGTCAAGACATTGAGGATGAAAGTTTGTGTGGGGATTTTTGATATCTCGAACGGTTTGGCCGTGGCGAGGAAAACGAAACTATGGCGAGAAACGTGAAACAGGAAGTGTGTCATAACTTCAGCATACATTAACTGATCTGGATGAAACTTCAGCAGTGCGTTCGCTGTAAGAGGACGATCACATGGATGTGACTATTGTGAGTCAAAGTTATAGCGCCACCAACTGGCAGCAGGAAGTGTGTCACTTTCAAAATGCTTTGAAATCACCCTCTTATTTTTACCCGATTTGCTTCAAACTTCATCTGTATAATGTACATACACGGCAGATGAAGACCTATGAATGGATTCTTGATATCTTTGAAACTGTTGCCGTGGCGACGCATCAAACTTTACCATTCTTTTAGGATGCATTCTTTTAGGGATTCGAACATTTGTCCATAAATCAAACACACGTGCACTGGATTAATATGAAACTCGGTACACTCATAGATCACATCAGGCCAAACAACTTTCGTGCTCTAAGTTTTACGACAGTTCAAACGGAAGTCGGGAATTATGTTTTTTTTTTTAAATAATTGTCCTAGAAAAACATCAAATTACAACCCATGCTGTTACCAATCACCACCAAACTCGGTGTGCATGAAGTCAAGACATTGAGGATGCTATATTCCGGACGGATTTTTGATATCTCTAACGGTTTGGCCGTGGCGGATTTTTTTGACTAAAAAAGGACACATAAAGTGTGTTATAACTTGGTTAGTTTTACTGACAGTTACAAAACTTGCCGTGTATATTGTTCTATTCAAGCCAAACAACTTTCTAATTAACAATAATAAGCTCAAACCCACAGAAAGTCAGATATTGTAGTTTGAATATGATCATGCTCTTTCTAAACCTCAGGCCTGTCACACAGTCTGTGTGTGTGTGTGTGTGTGTGTAGGGGGAGGGGGCTTAATCATTTCACTGTGTGTCTGGCCTGCTAAAGTAAATACATTTCTTAAGCCTGGTATTTTTTACATAAGTTTTTATTTTTATTTTTTTATAAGTAAAGGCATATAACCTGTTTAATTGTAGTGCATTGACAATAGTTTTATATAATTAGTGTATTAATTAAATTAACTTGGTCCATAAATCAAAAAAGTAAGTAAATAAATCAAAAAGGAAGTGTGTTAAAACTTCTGCATACATTAACTGATCTTGATGAAACTTCAGCAGTGTGTTCGTTGTAAGAGGTCGATCACATAGATGTGAGTCAAATATATAGCGCCACCAACTGGCAGCAGAAAGTGTTTCACTTTCAAAATGCTTTGAAATCGCACTCTTACTTTTACCCGATTTGCTTCAAATGTAAACACACGCCAGATGAAGAGCTGTGAAAGCATTATTCAATATCTAAGATAATGTTGCCATAGCAACGCATCAAACTTTAACATTCCTTTTTTTTGATGATTTTGAGTCTCTTAGCGGCTTTTGGGGCCCTTAATGGGTTTGAAAACTCTTGAAACTTTGCACACAGGTCAGATCCCACAGCCATCAGAGCCGGGCTGAAGATGGTACCCGGGTGTGGCAAGGGGGCTAGACAGCGCCCCCTGGAACGGGGTCCAAAAACTTGGTCCATAAATCAAACACGCTTGCATGTAATAATATGAAACTCAGTACACATGTTGATCTCATCGTTTCATATATTCATATATTCTCCTCAAGCCGGACAACTTTCTAATTTACACTCATGAGCTAGGACCCACAGAAAGTCAGATATTTTGGTTTGAAAATGTTGAGTGTCTCTCTGAGCCTACACTTCTGTATGGCAAGCCCTTTAACATTTAAAAGCTAAGTTTGACTATTCGTAATTAACATTGTAGATATCAACAACGTCTTTCTAGTCGTAATTACATTTTGGATAGTTTGTATTATCATTTAAGATATCTGTAACGTAATTGTGACTAGTCGAAACGACAGATAGAGTATGGCAAGCCGTTTTAACATTTAATCATTTTAACCTACTAGTCTCTATTTTCATGCTACTAGTACTTATTTTTAGATACTAGTATCTATTCCATTAAGTACTAGTACTTATTCATTAGCTACTAGTGCTTATTCTTTAGATACTAGTGCCTTTTCTTTAGATACTAGTGTTTATTCTTTAGGTACTAGTACCTTTTTAAAGATACTAGTACTTATTCATTAGACACTAGTCCTTATTTATTAGATACTAGTACTTATTCATTAGATGCTAGTCCTTATTCATTACATACCAATGCTTATTAATTAGTTACTAGTACTTATTCATTAGATACTAGTACCTATTAAATAGATACTAGTACTTATTCATTAGACACTAGTACTTATTTCAATGGTGACTAGTAACTATTCTTTTGTTACTACTAGTCACATTTTTTCCATTGACTTCTATGGTGATCTGTCATTCAGATATCAACTATTCAGTTCTGACTAGTATGTTAGTATGTATTCCAATTGTGGAATACATACTAGTATGTATTCCAAAGCAGGGGTTACGCTTTTGCACGTCGTGCAGAATAACCCTAAAGGCACCAAGGTGGCGGTGCCACCGGCTTCACACACACACACACACACACACACACACACACACACACACACACATATATATATATATATATATATATACATAAATATAGCTGCGAGCAGCGATGGAGGGCTCAAAGCCGGCGGTACTGCCATCCCGGTGCCTTTAGGCACCGGGGTTGCGGTGCCACCGGCTTGGGCCCCGCAATCGCTGTCTCGCAGCTGTATATCTTCTTTATCTATTATCTTCTCTTTAGTTAGAACTCTTTGGAACTGTTTGCTTACTCTCATGCCTGTTTTTAAGTTCGGTATTTTTGTATGTACTGTCTCTATGTTTCCAGAAATAAAATAAAGATAGCTGCGAGCAGCGGATTTTGCGTAGCCCAAGCGGTGGCATCCATCCAAACCCGGTGCCGCAAGGACCGGGCTATGGCGGGACCGCCGGCTTCCGGTAACAGCCACACCCACACACACACACACACACACACACACACACACACACACACACACACACACACACACACACACACACACACACACACACACACACACACACACACAGACACTCACTCGGCCACTTTATTAGGTACACCTGTCCAACTGCTCGTTAACACTTAATTTCTAAGCAGCCAATCACATGGCGGCAACTCAGTGCATTTAGGCATGTAGACATGGTCAAGACAATCTCCTGCAGTTCAAACCGAGCATCAGTATGGGGAAGAAAGGTGATTTGAGTGACTTTGAATGTGGCATGATTGTTGGTGCCAGAAGGGCTGGTCTGAGTATTTCAGAAACTGCTAATCTACTGGGATTTTCACGCACAACCATCTCTAGGGTTTACAGAGAATGGTCCGAAAGAAAAAACATCCAGTGAGCGGCAGTTCTGTGGGCGGAAATGCCTTGTTGATGCCAGAGGTCAGAGGAGAATGGCCAGACTGGTTCGAGCTGATAGAAGGGCAACAGTGACTCAAATAACCACCCGTTACAACCAAGGTGGGCAGAAGAGCATCTCTGAACGCACAGTACGTCGAACTTTGAGGCAGATGGGCTACAGCAGCAGAAGACCACACCGGGTGCCACTCCTTTCAGCTAAGAACAGGAAACTGAGGCTACAATTTGCACAAGCTCATCGAAATTGGACAATAGAAGATTGGAAAAACGTTGCCTGGTCTGATGAGTCTCGATTTCTGCTGCGACATTCGGATGGTAGGGTCAGAATTTGGCGTCTACAACATGAAAGCATGGATCCATCCTGCCTTGTATCAACGGTTCAGGCTGGTGGTGGTGGTGTCATGGTGTGGGAATATTTTCTTGGCACTCTTTGGGCCCCTTGGTACCAATTGAGCATCGTTGTAACGCCACAGCCTACCTGAGTATTGTTGCTGACCATGTCCATCCCTTTATGACCACAATGTACCCAACTTCTGATGGCTACTTTCAGCAGGATAATGCGCCATGTCATAAAGCTGGAATCATCTCAGACTGGTTTCTTGAACATGACAATGAGTTCGCTGTACTCAAATGGCCTCCACAGTCACCAGATCTCAATCCAATAGAGCATCTTTGGATGTGGTGGAACGGGAGATTTGCATCATGGATGTGCAGCCGACAAATCTGCGGCAACTGTGTGATGCCATCATGTCAATATGGACCAAACTCCCTGAGGAATGCTTCCAGCACCTTGTTGAATCTATGCCCCGAAGAAATCCAAAGAGGCAAAGTTCTGAAAGGCAAAGGGGGTCGAACCGTTACTGCAGCATGGGGATCCCTAATCAAAGTGGCCAGTGAGTATATATACATATATACATACACACACACACACACACACACATGTGCACACACACACACACACACACACACACGTATGTATATAAAGCCGGTGGCACCGCCCACCTCTTGGTGCCTCTTACAGGCTGCTTATTTGCTACGACGTGCCAAAGTCGTAAGCCCTGGCTTTGGAATAAGCACATATGTATGTATTCCACAATTGGAATACATACTAGCAGTCCTCAGTCAGAACTGACATAGCGATATGTCTGAATGACATATATCACCAGTAGAAGTCACTGGAAAAAATGTGACTAGCAACAAAGAGATAGTCACTAGTCAACCATCTGAAAATAAGTACTAGTGTCAATGATATCAAGATACTCGTATTCTATTTTAATAGGTACTCAGTCTCTAATGAATAAGAGTGCTAGTAAACTAATTAATAAGACATTGGTATGTAATGGTGAATCAGGACTGGCAGCATTGAATTAATAAGTACCAGTATCTAATAAATAAGGACTTAGTGTTGAATGAATAAGTACTAGTATCTTTACAAAGGTACTAGTACCTGAAAGAATAAACACTAGTATCTAAAGAAAAGGCACTAGTATCTAAAGAATAAGCACTAGTAGCTAATGAATAAGTACTAGTACTTAATGGAATAGATATTAGTATCTAAAAAATAAGTACTAGTAGCATGAAAATAGAGACTAGTAGGTTAAAATGATTAAATGTTAAAACGGCTTGCCATACTCTATCTGTCGTTTCGACTAGTCACAATTACGTTACAGATATCTTAAATGATAATACAAACTATCCAAAATGTAATTACGACTAGAAAGACGTTGTTGATATCTACAATGTTAATTACGAATAGTCAAACTTAGCTTTTAAATGTTAAAAGGGCTTGCCATACAGAAGTGTAGGCTCAGAGAGACACTCAACATTTTCAAACCAAAATATCTGACTTTCTGTGGGTCCTAGCTCATGAGTGTAAATTAGAAAGTTGTCCGGCTTGAGGAGAATATATGAATATATGAAACGATGAGATCAACATGTGTACTGAGTTTCATATTATTACATGCAAGCGTGTTCTGATTTATGGACCAAGTTTTGGACCCCGTTCCAGGGGGCGCTGTCTAGCCCCCTTGCCACACCCGGGTACCATCTTCAGCCCGGCTCTGATGGCTGTGGGATCTGACCTGTGTGCAAAGTTTCAAGAGTTTTCAAACCCATTAAGGGCCCCAAAAGCCGCTAAGAGACTCAAAATCATCAAAAAAAGGAATGTTAAAGTTTGATGCGTTGCTATGGCAACATTATCTTAGATATTGAATAATGCTTTCACAGCTCTTCATCTGGCGTGTGTTTACATTATACAGATGAAGTTTGAAGCAAATCGGGTAAAAGTAAGAGTGTGATTTCAAAGCATTTTGAAAGTGAAACACTTTCTGCTGCCAGTTGGTGGCGCTATATATTTGGCTGCGTTTACACTTGGCATTAATATGCGACCTGTATCCGGATGTTGTCCACATACACATTGAAAAGACAAGTGTAAACGCTGCTTCTATCAAAATGTTATCTGAATCGGCGAGTTCGCAGGTTCGAAGGAGTCAGGACGCTCTGTGATCGGATCTCAGTGTAATGTAAAACGCAATCCAGCCATCGTGTCTGCATTCACAGGTGGGACATAATCAAATCCCACCCAGTCTCCCCCGCCGTGGCTGTGAGAAAAAACAACGCCATAGCCGCAGTTAGAGCAAGAAAATGGAAACTTTATTTGAGTACTTTACAATAAACGTTTTACACCTTAAAACAGTTAAATTTAGGCTTACATGATACTATGCGTGTCATTTTCATTTTAATTGTGCAACATTATGTGAACGAGGTCGTCGACCTGTACGTCCACAGTCAGAGTCATGAGTACTCTAAATAGAGCTGCATGCTGGCTTTGCCAGAGGAATAATTCGCAATCTGATCTTTTTAAATGTCTGAATGTTCATCTGAATGTCTTTGCATGTTAACCAATCTCCCATTCCTGTCAGACATGGTCATTGCATCGCTATAACCTTAAAAACCAGATGATCGATATGATATGACTTGTTTTATAGATCAACCCAGTTATTTCCCTGTATGATCAACTCTGGAAGCAGAACTTTGTTTAACATTTTTTTTTTATCGTAATTACCTGGAGATTGCAAAGCGAGAATGAGCGGAAGCAACTGGGACATTGTTTTTGTATCTGCATCATTCTTCACTCTTTAATCTAGTGCTCGTGCAACATATCCAATTTAAATATCACGCAGGAAACACAGAAATCCGCTCTTCTATCCCATATAACAGAGGCCTTATCTTAATGTGACCAAATGTAAATCTCGACCATGTCCTGCATCTGGCTAATGAATCCAAATCTGCTCGATCAGATACCAACGTGATCGCATGTTAATGCCAAGTGTAACGCAGCCTTCACTCACAATAGTCACATCCATGTGATCGGCCTCTACAACGAACACACTGCTGAAGTTTCATCAAAGATCAGTTAACTGTACGCAGAAGTTTTAACACACTTCCTTTTTGATTTATTTACTTACTTTTTTGATTTACTGGAACCAAAGTTAATTTAATTAATACACTAATTATATAAAAACTATTGTCAATGCACTACAATTAAACAGGTTATATGCCTTTACTTATAAAAATAAAATAAAACTTATTAAAAATATAGTGGCAGTCACGGCCGGCCCAAGCGGTGCATAACCCCGGTGCCTTTAGTCACCAAAGCACCGGGATGCGGCACGCCGGCTTGGCCTCATCGCGGCTCGCAGCCACAACACACACACACACACACACACACACACACACACACACACACACACACACACACACACACACACACTCACTCGGCCACCCAATCAGGACCCACTAGTAACGGGTTGGACCCCCTTTTGCCTTCAGAACTGCCTCAATTCTTCGTGGCATAGATTCAACAAGGTGCTGGAAGCATTCCTCAGGGAGTTTGGTCCATATTGACATGATGGCATCACACAGTTGCCGCAGATTTGTCGGCTGCACATCCATGATGCGATCTCTCGTTCCACCACATCCCAAAGATGCTCTATTGGATTGAGATCTGGTGACTGTGGAGGCCATTTGAGTACAGCGAACTCATTGTCATGTTCAAGAAACCAGTCTGAGATGATTCCAGCTTTATGACATGGCGCATTATCCTGCTGAAAGTAGCCATCAGAAGTTGGGTACATTGTGGTCATAAAGGGATGGACATGGTCAGCAACAATACTCAGGTAGGCTGTGGCGTTGCAACGATGCTCAATTGGTACCAAGGGGCCCAAAGAGTGCCAAGAAAATATTCCCCACACCATGACACCACCACCACCAGCCTGAACCGTTCATACAAGGCAGGATGGATCCATGCTTTCATGTTGTAGACGCCAAATTCTGACCCTACCATCCGAATGTCGCAGCAGAAATCGAGACTCATCAGACCAGGCAACGTTTTTCCAATCTTCTATTGTCCAATTTCGATGAGCTTGTGCAAATTGTAGCCTCAGTTTCCTGTTCTTAGCTGAAAGGAGTGGCACCCGGTGTGGTCTTCTGCTGCTGTAGCCCATCTGCCTCAAAGTTCCACGTACTGTGCGTTCAGAGATGCTCTTCTGCCCACCTTGGTTGTAACGGGTGGTTATTTGAGTCACTGTTGCCCTTCTATCAGCTCGAACCAGTCTGGCCATTCTCCTCTGACCTCTGGCATCAACAAGGCATTTCCGCCCACAGAACTGCCGCTCACTGGATGTTTTTTCTTTTTCGGACCATTCTCTGTAAACCCTAGAGATGGTTGTGCGTGAAAATCCCAGTAGATTAGCAGTTTCTGAAATACTCAGACCAGCCCTTCTGGCACCAACAATCATGCCACGTTCAAGTCACTCAAATCACCTTTCTTCCCCATACTGATGCTCTGTTTGAACTGCAGGAGATTGTCTTGACCATGTCTACATGCCTAAATGCACTGAGTTGCCGCCCATGTGATTGGCTGCTTAGAAATTAAGTGTTAACGAGCAGTTGGACAGGTGTACCTAGAAGTAAGCTGGCTCGGCTAAAAGCCAGATGTATATATATATATATATATGCACATATATATATATATATATATATATAAAGTTGGTGGCACCGCTCACCCTTGGGTGCCTTTAGGGTTATTCTGTACGACGTGCAAAAACGTAACCCCTGTCTTTGGAATACATACTAGCATGTATTCCACAATTGGAATACATACTAACATACTGAGTCAGAACTGAATAGTTGATATCTGAATGACAGATCACCATAGAAGTCACTGGAAAAAATGTGACTAGTAACAAAAGAATAGTTACTAGTCACCATTGAAATAAGTACTAGTGTCTAATGAATAAGTACTAGTATCTATTTAATAGGTACTAGTATCTAATGAATAAGTACTAGTAACTAATTAATAAGCATTGGTATGTAATGAATAAGGACTAGCATCTAATGAATAAGTACTGAGTATCTAATAAATAAGGACTAGTGTCTCAATGAATAAGTACTAGTATCTTTAAAAAGGTACTAGTACCTAAAGAATAAACACTAGTATCTAAAGAAAAGGCACTAGTATCTAGAAGAATAAGCACTAGTAGCTAATGAATAAGTACTAGTACTTAATGGAATAGATACTAGTATCTAAAAAATAAGTACTAGTAGCATGAAAATAGAGACTAGTAGGTTAAAATGATTAAATGTTAAAACGGCTTGCCATACTCTATTCTGTCGTTTCGACTTAGTCACAATTACGTTACAGATATCTTAAATGATAATACAAACTATCCAAAATGTAATTACGACTAGAAAGACGTTGTCGATATCTACAATGTTAATTACGATAGTCAAACTTAGCTTTTAAATGTTAAAAGGGCTTGCCATACAGAAGTGTAGGCTCAGAGAGACACTCAACATTTTCAAACCAAAATATCTGACTTTCTGTGGGTCCTAGCTCATGAGTGTAAATTAGAAAGTTGTCCGGCTTGAGGAGAATATATGAATATATGAAACGATGAGATCAACATGTGTACTGAGTTTCATATTATTACATGCAAGCGTGTTTGATTTATGGACCAAGTTTTGGACCCCGTTCCAGGGGGCGCTGTCTAGCCCCCTTGCCACACCCGGGTACCATCTTCAGCCCGGCTCTGATGGCTGTGGGATCTGACCTGTGTGCAAAGTTTCAAGAGTTTTCAAACCCATTAAGGGCCCCAAAAGCCGCTGAAGAGTACTCAAAATCATCAAAAAAAGGAATGTTAAAGTTTGATGCGTTGCTATGGCAACATTATCTTAGATATTGAATAATGCTTTCACAGCTCTTCATCTGGCGTGTGTTTACATTTGTAAGCAAATCGGGTAAAAGTAAGAGTGCGATTTCAAAGCATTTTGAAAGTGAAACACTTTCTGCTGCCAGTTGGTGGCGCTATATATTTGACTCACATCTCACTGTGATCGACCTCTTACAACGAACACACTGCTGAAGTTTCATCAAGATCAGTTAATGTATGCAGAAGTTTTAACACACTTCCTTTTCTGATTTATTCACTTACTTTTTTGATTTATGGACCAAGTTAATTTAATTAATACACTAATTATATAAAACTATTGTCAAATGCACTACAATTAAACAGGTTATATGCCTTTACTTATAAAAAAAATAAAAATAAAAACTTATGTAAAAAATACCAGGCTTAAGAAATGTATTTACTTTAGCAGGCCAGACACACAGTGAAACTGATTAAGCCCCCTCCCCTACACACACACACACACACACAGACACTGTGTGACAGGCCTAGGCTTAGAAAGAGCATGATCATATTCAAACTACAATATCTGACTTTCTGTGGGTTTGAGCTTATTATTGTTAATTAGAAAGTTGTTTGGCTTGAATAGAACAATATACACGGCAAGTTTTGTAACTGTCAGTAAAACTAACCAAGTTATAACACACTTTATGTGTCCTTTTTTAGTCAAAAAAATCCGCCACGGCCAAGTCCGTTCCGAAGAGTATCACAAATCCGTCCAGTAGTTTAGCATCCTCAAGTGTCCTGCACTTCCATGCACATTCGAGTTTGGCTGGTGGCCATTGGTAACAGCATGGGTTGTAATTTGAATGTTTCTAGGACATTTATTTAATAAAAAAAAAAAAACATAATTCCCGACTTCCGTCCGAACCTGTCGTAAACTTAGAGCACGAAAGTTGTTTGGCCTGATGTGATCTATGAGTGTACCGAGTTTCATATTAATCCATGCACGTGTGTTTGATTTCATGACAAATGTTCCGAATCCTAAAAGAATGCATCCTAAAGAATGGTAAAGTTTATGCGTCGCCATTGCAACAGTTTCAAAGATATCAAGAATCCATTCATAGGCTCTTCATCTGCCTGTATGTACACTATACAGATGAAGTTTGAAGCAAATCGGGTAAAAATAAGAGGGTGATTTCAAAGCATTTTGAAAGTGACACACTTCCTGCTGCCAGTTGGTGGCGCTATAACTTTGACTCACAATAGTCACATCCAGTGATCGTCCTCTTACAGCGAACGCACTGCTGAAGTTTCATCCAGCATCAGTTAATGTATGCTGAAGTTATGACACACTTCCTGTTTCACGTTCTCGCCATAATTTCGTTTCCTCGCTATCGGCCAAACCGTTCGCAGATATCAAAAATCCCCACACAAACTTTCATCCTCAATGTCTTACTTCACGCTGGACCGAGTTTTGTCGAATTTGGATCAGAGCTCTAGGAGGAGTATTTAAAAGTTCATTGCGTGTGTTTTACAAAAAAACCTCAATAGCCGACTTCCTGTTGGGCTGGTAAAGTAAGAACGTGAGGTATAGATGAAATTCTGCTATCAACATGTGTACCGAGTTTCACATTATTACATGCAAGTGTGTTTGAGTTATGGACCAGGTGTTCGGACCCCATTCCAGGGGGCGCTGACGAGCCGCCCTGCCACGCCCGGGTACCAGCTTCAGCCCGGCTCTGATGGCCGCGGGTTCTGACCCGTGTGCAAAGTTTCAAGAGTTTTCGAGCATGTTAAGGGCCCCAAAAGTGCCCGAGTCGTCGCTGAGAAAATAATAAAAAAAAAATAAAAAAAAATAATAATAATCGGAAGGAAAACAATAGGGGCTCTGCGCCCTTTCAGGGGCTTGGGCCCTAACTACGAATAATAGTCAAACTCAGCTTTTCAAATGTTAAAAGGGAACTTGCCATACAGAAGTGTAGGCTCAGAGAGGCACTCAACATTTTCAAACCAAAACATCCTGACTTTCCGTGGGTTCCTGAGCTCAGGAGCGTAAATTAGAAAGTTGTCCGGCTTGAGGGAGAGAGCATATGAACGCACCGAACCGATGAGATCGACATGTGTACCCTGAGTTTCATATTATTACATGCAAGCGTGTTTGATTCATGGACCGAAGCTCTTCTGGAACCCTCGTTCCAGGGGGCGCTGTCTAGCCCCCTTGCCACACCCGGGTACCATCCTTCAGCCCGGCTCTGATGGCTGTGGGATCCTGACCTGCTGCTGCAAAGTTTCAAGAGTTTTCAAAACCCGCTGAGGGCCCCAAAAGCCGCTGAAGAGACTCGGAAAATCATCAAAAAAAGGGAATGTTAAAAGTTTTGTATGCGTCTGTGATGGGAACATTATCGTAGATATCGAATAATGCTTCCACAGCTCTTCATCTGGCGTGTGTTTACATCATACAGATGAGTTTGAAGCAAATCGGGTAAGTAAGAAGCTGCGATCTCCAAGCATTTTCGCAAAGCTGAAACACTTTCTGCCTGCCAGTTGGTGGCGCTATACATCCACTCACAATAGCCACATCCATTCGATCGGCCTCTTACGACGGACACACTGCGTGAAGTTTCATCAAACGATCAGTTAATGTATGCAAGAAGTTCGAACACACTTCCTTTTCTGATTGCATCGACTTACTTTTCTGATTGATGGACCAAGTTAATTTAATTAATACACTGAATTATATGAAGCTATTGTCAAGTGTGTATGACAATCTAAACAGGTTATATGCCTTTACTTATAAAAAATATAAAATAAAAACTTATGTAAAAAATACCAGGCTTAAAGAAACGACGTGAGATCTACTTTAGCAGGCGAGACACACAGTGAAACTCGATGAAGCCCCCTCCCCCTACACACACACACACACACACACACGTGTGTCAAGACGTGCTCAAGACAGGACCCAGGCTCAGAAAAGAGCATGATCATATTCAAAACCACAATATCCTGACTTTCTGTGGGTTTGAGCTTATTATCGTTAATTAGAAAGTTGTTTGGCTCTTGAATAGTAACAATATACACGGCAAGTTTTTGCGAACTGTCAGAAACTAAAACTGACCAAAGTTATAAACACACTTCACGTGTCCTTTTCTTAGTCAAAAAAATCCGCCACGGCCAAACCGTTCGAAGATATCAAAAATCCGTCCGGAATTTAGCATCCTCAATGTCTTGACTTCATGCACACCGAGTTTGGTGGTGATTGGTAACAGCATGGGTTGTAAATCAGGGCCCAAGCCCTGAAAGGGCGCAGAGCCCTATTGTTTTCCTTCCGATTATTTTTTTTTTTTTTTTTTTTTTTTTTTTTTTTTTTTCTGAGCGACTATTCGGGCACTTTTGGGGCCCTTAACATGCTCGAAAACTCTGAAACTTTGCACACGGGCTCAGAACCCGCGGCCATCAGAGCCGGGCTGAAGCTGGTACCCGGGCGTGGCAGGGCGGCTCGTCAGCGCCCCCTGGAATGGGGTCCAAACACCTGGTCCATAACTCAAACACACTTGCATGTAAGAATATGAAACTCGGTACACATGTCGATAGCAGAATTTCATCTATACCTCGCGTCTTGCTTTTTACCCCAGCCCAACAGGAAGTCGGCTATTGAGGTTTTTTTGTAAAACACACGCAATGAACTTTTAAATACTCCTCCTAGAGCTCTGATCCAAATTCGACGAAACTCGGTCAGCTAGAAGTCAAGACATTGAGGATGAAAGTTTGTGTGGGGATTTTTGATATCTCGAACGGTTTGGCCGTGGCGAGGAAACGAAACTATGGCGAAGAAACGTGAAACAGGAAGTGTGTCATAACTTCAGCATACATTAACTGATCTGGATGAAACTTCAGCAGTGCGTTCGCTGTAAGAGGACGATCACATGGATGTGACTATTGTGAGTCAAAGTTATAGCGCCACCAACTGGCAGCAGGAAGTGTGTCACTTTCAAAATGCTTTGAAATCACCCTCTTATTTTTAATCCCGATTTGCTTCAAACTTCATCTGTATAATGTACATACACGGCAGATGAAGACCTATGAATGGATTCTTGATATCTTTGAAACTGTTGCCGTGGCGACGCATCAAACTTTACCATTCTTTTAGGATGCATTCTTTTAGGGATTCGAACATTTGTCCATAAATCAAACACACGTGCATGGATTAATATGAAACTCGGTACACTCATAGATCACATCAGGCCAAACAACTTTCGTGCTCTAAGTTTTACGACAGTTCAAACGGAAGTCGGGAATTATGTTTTTTTTTTTTTAAATAATTGTCCTAGAAAAACATCAAATTACAACCCATGCTGTTACCAATCACCACCAAACTCGGTGTGCATGAAGTCAAGACATTGAGGATGCTATATTCCGTACGGATTTTTGATATCTCGAACGGTTTGGCCGTGGCGGATTTTTTTGACTAAAAAAGGACACATAAAGTGTGTTATAACTTGGTTAGTTTTACTGACAGTTACAAAACTTGCCGTGTATATTGTTCTATTCAAGCCAAACAACTTTCTAATTAACAATAATAAGCTCAAACCCACAGAAAGTCAGATATTGTAGTTTGAATATGATCATGCTCTTTCTGAGCCTAGGCCTGTCACACAGTCTGTGTGTGTGTGTGATTGAGTCTTTTGACACACAGTCTCTGTGTGTGTGTGTAGGGGGAGGGGGCTTAATAATTTCACTGTGTGTCTGGCCTGCTAAAGTAAATACATTTCTTAAGCCTGGTATTTTTTAAATAAGTTTTTGTTTTTATTTTTTTATAAGTAAAGACATATAACCTGTTTAATTGTAGTGCATTGACAATAGTTTTATATAATTAGTGTATTAATTAAATTAACTTGGTCCATAAATCAAAAAGGAAGTGTGTTAAAACTTCTGCATACATTAACTGATCTTGATGAAACTTCAGCAGTGTGTTCGTTGTAAGAGGCCGATCACATGGATGTGACTATTGTGAGTCAAATATATAGCGCCACCAACTGGCAGCAGAAAGTGTTTCACTTGCAAAATGCTTTGAAATCACACTCTTACTTTTACCCGATTTGCTTCAAACTTCATCTGTATAATGTAAACACACGCCAGATGAAGAGCTGTGAAAGCATTATTCAATATCTAAGATAATGTTGCCATAGCAATGCATCAAACTTTAACATTCCTTTTTTTTTGATGATTTTGAGTCTCTTAGCGGCTTTTGGGGCCCTTAATGGGTTTGAAAACTCTTGAAACTTTGCACACAGGTCAGATCCCACAGCCATCAGAGCCGGGAAGATGGTACCCGGGTGTGGCAAGGGGGCTAGACAGCGCCCCCTGGAACGGGGTCCAAAAACTTGGTCCATAAATCAAACACGCTTGCATGTAATAATATGAAACTCAGTACACATGTTGACTCATCGTTTCATATATTCATATATTCTCCTCAAGCCGGACAACTTTCTAATTTACACTCATGAGCTAGGACCCACAGAAAGTCAGATATTTTGGTTTGAAAATGTTGAGTGTCTCTCTGAGCCTACACTTCTGTATGGCAAGCCCTTTTAACATTTAAAAGCTAAGTTTGACTATTCGTAATTAACATTGTAGATATCAACAACGTCTTTTCTAGTCGTAATTACATTTTGGATAGTTTGTATTATCATTAAAGACACAATTGTACGTACTGAGCTAGCAGATGAATCTGAACCAAGAGATCAT
>JAQIUQ010001468.1:0-36402 GCA_030378365.1 Hybognathus amarus
TGGAAGGTTTTGAAAGTCATTATATATTTTTTTCCAAATATTTATGCACTCTCCTAAAGGATTATTAGGAACACAACACTAATACTGTGTTTGACCCCCTTTCGCATTTAGAACTGCCTTAATTCTACGTGGCATTGATTCAACAAGGTGCTGAAAGCAATTTTTAGCAATGTTGGCCCATATTGATATGATAGCATCTTGCAGTTGATGGAGATTTGTTGGATACACATCCTAGGCATGAAGCTCCTGTTCCACCACATCCCAAAGATGCTCTATTGGGTTGAGATCTGGAGACTATGGGGGCCATTTTAGTACAGTGAACTCATTATCATGTTCAAGAAACCAATTTGAAATGATTCAAGATTTGTGACATGGTGCATTATCCCACTGGAAGTAGCCATCGGAGGATGGGTACATGCCGGTGGCCATAAAGGGATGGACATGGTCAGAAACAATGCTCAGGTAGGCTGTGGCATATAAACGATGCCCAATTGGCACTAAGGGGCCTAAAGTGTGCCAAGAAAACATCCCCCACAACATTACACCACCACCACCAGCCTGCACAGTGGTAACAAGGCATGATGGATCCATGTTCTCATTCCGTTTACGCCAAATTCTGACTCTACCATCTGAATATCTCAACAGTAGTGACCACTTTTACGTGGTCTCGGTCTCTGACGGTCTTTGGTCTTGGTCTTGTTTTGGTCTCGGACCTCTCGGTCTTGTCTCAGGTCTCGCTGTCTCAGACCGACGTAGTGATCGGGGGATTTAGCAATACAATACTACAATATCTGCGACGATATCCGCAACAGATTGAGGTGTGCGTCCAAGTGAAGACACAGTGTACGCGAGCCACATGAGAAAACTCTGACCGCAGCGGCAACGAGCACTTTGATCACTTGATTTAAAAACACATATCATGTACAGTTATTGATGTATTCATATTTAGTAAAACACTATCAGTGACATGATAGGTTTTAACTTCATTCAGGAGATTTTGGGTAACTGCACAACTGACAGATGACTTTGAGCGCACAGTGTGGTGGTGTGTGTGTGTGTGTGTGTGTGTGTGTGTGTGTGTGTGTGTGTAACCATAGCGACAAAACAACCAATTTTGGTTCCTGCATTTAAGCTTATAATTTCGTTTTTAAAAATATTTATGTATTTAAAAGTTGCAGAATGGATTCATTTGGAGACTCTGCAAATCGGCAGAGATAGACAGGCAATGCAAAACAAAATCTTACAAGTTATTGCTTTGCTTCAACAACACTAGTCTGTTTTTTGGTCTCGGTCTTGGTCTCGATACCCTCTGGTCTTGGTAGTGTCTTGGTCTCTGTTTAGGCGGTCTTGACTAAAAGTCTACTCAACAGAAGTCGAGACTCATCAGACCAGGAAACATTTTTCCAGTCTTCAACGGTTCAATTTTGGTGAGCTCTTGCAAAATGTAGCCTCTTTTTCCTATTTGTAGTGGAGATGAGTGGTACCAGTGGGGTCTTCTGCTGTTGTAGGCCATCCGCCTCAAGGTTGTGCGTGTTGTGGCTTCATAAATGCTTTGCTGCAAACCTCGGTTGTAACGAGTGGTTATTTCAGTCAAAGTTGCTCTTCTATCAGCTTGAATCAGTCTTGTGATGTAATGTGTAATTTCTGAGGTTTTTTTCAACATGGCTTTCTATAATAATTCACAATTTTGAGATTTTCACTGACTAATCACACAAATATATCATAGGGTGTCGTATGTCTTTAGAAAACTTGAAAGATCACAGAAAAGATACATTTTAATAATGCTTTTAGCTTCTTTTTTTAACATCGAAAGCTCCAGTACCCATTTTATTTGAATTCGAGAGGATCCATAAATATCGTAATTTAATTTTTTTTTTAGTCAAGCATCTCTTCAAGTATGGGTGTTTGTGAAAGGAATTTAATCAAGATGAGCATGACGGTTGTATCCAGTTTTGAGCCTGGGCTTAATAAACAAATCACCTTCAAATAGACTTCAAGGTGATGTATTTGTTCCATATTGGATTGGATGTTTTGTGAGATGTAGTAAAAGGAAAATATGTTTGTTTTGCACTTTTATGTGGAGGAATGAATATTTGCTTCAACAAAAGTTCACACTTGATATTGCTTGAGGACAGGGAAATTTCAAAGCACGCAGTGAAGCATCAGCCAAATCAAAGCTGACTGAAAAAGATGATGGGAGAATACTATCCTGAGCTCATCTTTGCGAGAGAGCACAGCACGGTCCATTTGTCATTGAGGGGAAAAAGATGAGGAGGATGATGAAATTGACCGAAGATAGCTACCGGCATGTAACTTTTCATACTTTCATGCATTTCAAGATCCTTTATGATTGGATGGTATGCAAGATGCATGTTATCTTATTTTGATTCAGGCTGTCTCGCATTTTGAAAGAAAATCGTACATTTTGGTGTGGGCTCAACCGTATTTTCCGTTTTGTTTTAAACCTTGTTCCACAAGCTATCTGTCTGTCAGAGGCTGAGGGACCTGCTGTTGGCTCCAAGATTAGGATTGACCTGGCAGCTCCATCTATTCAATTTACACTAAAGTTTAGCAGAAAGCAACGCAACAAGGCCCACATAACACATTGCACCCTGGGACAGTTGATCAGTCACAATGGATGGGCCATGATCGGAATGGAAAGAGGGTCTTGGGTATAATCTCAAGGCCCTTTTCACCAGCCCCCAACATTAAACATCCTCCATGTAGCGATGGAATATCTGATTCATTTCCGTGAATCAGTTTGTTTGAACAATTTGAATTGTTTGTAACATTTCTGCTACTTGTCTATAATCCTAACTTACTTTTTACCCTTAACAGTCACTTGCCCCTATACGGGCAACCTACATTTACTTCACTATATTACTATTAAATCCTAATCTAGTCATGACAAACTACATGTATATATCATTGGAAAGGTCTATGATTCCTAAATAGATATTTTAGCACTGTTTTTTTCTTACAAATTATGAATGAACAGTAATATATGAATTTATGACAAGAGTGCGGCTCAAATATTGACGTCATTACAGGAGTTTTTGACCTTTGCCACAAAAAGTTGACACACACACTTTTAATTATTGAAACTTTGTTTTTAGTGCTAAAAGTTCATAATAAAACATAATTAGTATTTGTCAATAAAAAAGATACAATTATATTTTAAAAAGTAAGGTAAGAAGTCTTCTAAAAAGATATATATATATATATATATATATATATATATATATATATATATATATATATATATATATATATATACATATATATATATATATACATATTTTTTATTATTATATCTCATATTTTAGTAGTTATCATAAATTAGGTATCATTTGAAAGCTTACGAACTCAGAATTCATCATGTGAAAACCTTTTTGAAATTGGACGTTGGGTTACCATAGAAAGTTTTTTTTTAGGCCCCTCCCCTTTTGGGGCATCATCTTTCATAATTTATTCTAAAAAAAAAACATTTTCTAATCTTGACAAAACACATATTGTCAGAAAGGTCTGAGTCTCAAGGTTCCATATTTAGTGACGGAAGTGATATTTGGATAGAAATGTATTAGGGGTGTAACGATACACAAAACTGACGGTTCGGTTTTCCCACGGTTTTGACGTCTCGGTTCGGTTCGGATTTTAGAAAGCTAAAATGGCTTTTTTTTAAACAGTGGTATAATGAAAACAAGGTCTTTGTCTTTAAATTAATTCAGTTACAATTAAACATTTCACAAGGATTAAAAAAATCTGCTAATGCTGTGAACTATATTGAAGGCTGCACATTACTATAACATTAAATGTTGTAGCATAGACTTTTAACCTAAATTCAGATGCCATTTATTTTTTAGATATAATAATCAACACACAACACATTGTATGAAAACATGTAAACTGAACATAAGGCAGTTTTTACATTAACTTGTGTTTACTCTAATAATTACACAGTTGTCATTTTCATGAAAGATATTTTAAACAAATTAAATAATCAAGATATCATTAACAGGTTAAGTAAAATATAATATACAGGCTAACAGTGCATTTATTTAGTGCAAAAGTTAATTTATAGGAAGTTGTGGACACTGAATCACTTGCCTGCTGAGGTAAATATAATGCTAGTGACAAGCTAAAGCTTTGCTGTTTATTGACGTCTTTCCGCGGCTGAAACACTGATTGAGCGATTACACGAGTTATGATGCCTTTCAGTAAGTACACTAATATCTTTCAACATACCTTCAGCTGTCTTTTCTGTAACTGAGGAAGAGATGATCGCGTTTACTCGTGCACCGCGGCTGCCGCTTGAAATGAGGAGCCTAGTAAACGATCTGTCACGTCACATCAAAGAGCACCAAAACGCCATTTATTGTTTGAATTTCGTGATCAAATAGACAGAATCTGAAAGATTACACCTTGCTTATTATCGAAAGTAACAAAACACGGAGCTTGTTATTTGGTGTTAATGGTGGTTAGGCTACAAAACTGAATTCATTGTGTACTGTTTACATAAGACATGAGGTCCATTGAGCCGGGCTGGGCAGGGCCGGGGTAGCAGGGGGCGGGGCGTGTTCGGTACGCAATGACAGTATCGCGATTCGAATTCGTGAGTTCAGTATCGCGGTTTTTCCGGTTCGGTTCGAAAATCGTTACACCCCTAAAATGTATTAATTTGTCATGGCAGAATGCATGCAATCAAATTCAATGGAATTCAATGGCACCCGGTGGCTATTTTTGGTATAACGCCTAAACAAAATCTTATGGGAACTTAAATTTTCGTGATATCAACTTTAAATTTGGAACACAACTTGGTTAGATGTATAGCTTTCATTTTATAGTAATTTTATAGTAAAAAAAATATATTTTGTTAAATATTTACTTTATATTAAAAAAATATATTAATAAAGTATATTTGATTCACTGTAAATTATAACTTCCATAACTTTTTTATACTTTCATTTTTTGAAGTGCTTTCACTTCAGTAGTAATCTGCTCATTGTTTTCTTTAAAACAAGACCAAACTTAGGTCTATATTCCAAAGCATTCTTGAATTACAACCATTTAAGTTTGTATAGTGCATTTCAATGTCTATAATCAAAAAGGTGGGTGACATGTAAAGGGTTAAAATCATAAACGAATTTAAACAATGACTTAGACCATACTTATTCATCGTAAAGATTTGTCTCAACAGGGACAATTTATGAATCTGACATTTTCCCTCATTTTTCATGAAGTTCCCTATTGCTTTGTTCAATGCCAGCAAGTTTACATGCAGGATCCCGTTTATTGTTCATAAGGTGACTCGTGACAAAAGAGGTCAAGGAACCGTCATGCTTTATAAGTGGAGGCAATGACAATTTCGCAGGTCAATGAATCCAGAAGCGGTGGCACTCTCATTGAGGTATTGTTTATTAAACTGCTTGTATTGGTTGTCTTCAAAGCAGGCCTGCTGTGTCAGCGGGTATACGCCACACGTTATTTGAGGGTTGTAATTATCATCACCGTTAGGACATATGAGTGATAAGGACTTGAGAAATGGCCCGCTGAGCGTCACAGGAAATTGCACACGCAGAGACAGAATGAGCTGGCACGAGAGCCGGTATGAGCTGCGATACGAATTCAAACGTCTGGAAGAATTTATTCATTAGCAAACTGACCTTTTGTTTTCTATGTTGAAGACGCTTCACCACTCATCTCACTGGCTCTATCAGCTATCTGATGGAGACGAAGCTACTCGGAAGTGTGTTGAAACGACGTCAACAGATGGAAAGCAGTCCGCTGGCTTATGACTAAATTCCACCAGGCATTCTACGATGACCCGGATTAATAAAAACTCTAGCGGATGCGATGCAGATTCATTACGTAGCATCTGTTCCCCTTCTGCTACCATGCTGACGTATGGAAATAAAATATGATATCTCATGAAATATAATGCAGTATAAGTGGATTAAACCAAGTGGAGGCATCCTGCATACTCGAATAGATTCGGTAACATTCTGGAGATGCTGAAAAAAAAAAAAAAAAGTGGTATTTGTTGGTTTTATGTTAGTGTTATATATTTATTTGAGTTATTTGTTAATTGGTATTTTGCCTATTTTTGTAGTTTTTACTTATTTACTATAATTTATAAGCATTGTTTAAAATGTTTATTATTTGTTTAATGTTAAATTAGTCTCTTTCTATTTTAATTAACATTAGTTTGTTGATTTTTTTTTTAATTAAGATAAAAGTATTTGTGGGTTTTTTGTTATAATTGTATTTTGCTTATTTGTTATCATTTTATTTTTTGTTCTAAATTCTCCATGTCAGTGGTATGAACAATTATACGGATAGTCGACATTTTATTAGCATGTTAGCACAACCCACTAGTTGAGACCGCTTGTCTATGCTCTTTGGTGATAGTGTGGTGTAGTTCTTCTGGATTTAACTGCAAGCTGACACTTCCTGTAATAGGCACCCTCGGTTTTGATCACCCACACTTGTCGAGCGTGCTGTGTTTTTTTTTTTAAGTCCCAAATTCGAGAGCTCATTTGAATAGACCATGTTATTTTGTTGGCAGAAACTTGTCAATTAAACCCTGGAGGTCATAGTTGGGTCATAAAATTATATGACAATGTGAATTCCTCTTCCTTTCTTTTTCTTATTTGGTGAGATCAATGAATGTTAAAAATACAGTGCTCATTATATCCAGGCAGGAAGAAGCACTTTGCGGTTGATTTTTGCTCCAGGGTGGACTGCTAATGTTTTCAGACCTGCAATACTCAAAACAATATAATTTAGTGTGGATCCTGGAGAAAACACACTATTAGTACCCCTCAAGGAAAGTTAGTAAAGAATTTGGATAACTTAGTACTTAGTATTATCAAACAATAAATGATGACACATTTAAAAAAGATTTAAGTAAATTTGTCATTTACTCACCATCATGCCATTCCACGCCTGTATGACTTTTTGTTTGTGGAAAATCAAATATAGTACAGCTCAAGGGTTCTGTCGCCGTCTAGTCTTGACATGAAATATTTGAAAGTTGAGAATTACACTCAGAGGGGAAGTTTTAGTGAATAATGGCTTGAATTTCAGTTTGTTTCTCATACTGAATAAGACAAATTTAGAGCACAAGTTGTATTGGCTGCTTCTCTAGGCCATTTTTGTCATTTTGGAATTCGACAACCATTTTGAAAAGAGCACTGCAGATTTTCTGCTAAAGTCTCTAGGTTTGGAAAGTAAACAAAAGACGTCAGTTTTCTTTTTGGGTGACTTTAAAGTGCACCTATTATGCAAAATTCACTTTTACATGGTGGTTGAACATAAATGTGTGTTGGCAGTGTGTGAGCAAAACCACCCTAGAATGATAAAAATCCACCCAGTGTTTTTTTTTATTTTAAAATCATCTGCACTGTCTCAGAACGAGCTGTTCTAAGATTCAGCGCTTTGTGATGTAGAATTGAGCAAGGGGTTTGATTGACAGTGTGGTTGTGGAATAGACCCCACCCTTGGTGATCTGTACACCATCCTCCATTGTTTCAATGACAGCTGGTAATGCCTCCTTGAAACATTTGAAACACTCACTTGAAACAAGTCTTCTGTTGTGGGATGGGATGTAATAATGACATACATAGTAGTTTTCACTTATTTCTGACATCAGCACCACTAAAACACAGTGGATGTATTGTATTTTGGAAGTTTAAGTGGCGCCTTTCCTTCGTAAATAAGTTTATGTTTGAGCAAATCATTTTCTGACTGACTGATTTGTGAACGAGGGTCGATTTCAAGCAGGTCTTGCTTCAAAGTTAATCCTCAAGTGTGGATCGTTGTGTGTGTAACCACATGTTTTTTTATATATATATATATATATATATATATATATATATATATATATATAAAATATATTGCATTAAAAACTGCATATATTTTCTTGTTCTGTAACGTTAGCTATCTCTCTCACATTTGCCACAGAATCACCTGTCAGAGAAGTAAACATGGCAGCAACAGGTCCCTCGCATAAATGTAATTTCACTTGTCCGTAGCAAATTTTATCACAGTATGTGCATGTAGTTTCAAAAAAGTGTTGCCAATGTTAGTGTTTGTGTGTGTCTATGTGTGTGTGTTTGCACACCCATAATTGCAAAGGGGACGTGATTACAACTCTATAAGTACATAAATGTATCAAATAACCACACCGAGATGTCCTGGTCCATTCTCATTTGTGTTTATTCTTCGAAGTCTCTTCGTCATTATGGGTCTGATCAGAGACTATTTATATATTCCAATTCAAACATGTACGGCTGAATGACATTCAAAACAGCGGGTCTCTCACTCTCTCAGCCCTTCAGCTTACTGATTGCCATAGGTATCAAGTTACGCCCTCATCCAAAAGCAGGGCGGGAATATGCAGCTCATTTACATTTAAGGTGGTACACACCAAAACAGCTCTTTTTAAAACAGGCCCCAAAACTGACATTTTAAAATGGTTATAATCAAGTAACTGTTGGGTATTTTGAGCTGAAACTTCACAAATACATTCTGGGGACACCCAAGACCAATATTACATCTTGTAAAAAGGGTGCCCTTTAAAGTCAACGTGAAACAAAGTTGCAATTGTCTTTTCTTTCCAATTGTGATGTATATTCAAGTGATATGGCTTCTTGAGCAAGTGAAAATGTAAGATGGGACTTGATTTTCTCAGTTAGGGATTGATTGGATGGTTGTGGTTTGCCATTGGATGATCTCAGGCGAGTGACAGGTTGTCCCGCCCTCATGCAAGTAAACACATCATCAGAGAAGAGAAGAAATGTTGCTTCAAGAGAGAGGGAGATTATTTTGGTTAAATTATGCGGGCACATGAATTCTCATTTTGATTTCATTGTGACTAAAGCTGTTTGGTATCCCTCGATAATAGTTGTAGAAATGAACATATTTGTGGACATTGGAATCTTAATTATTAGAACTTAGCTGTGATTGTTTTAGGAATGGCATCATTGTAAAACAGTTGAGTGTCAGACTAGTGTTTTCATTACTAAGGTTGATTTTTGTATCAAATATTACCTGAAATAAGAGGGCAGTTGTTGTTTGGTCCTCATTTTCTTCTTAATATGACCACTGTCTTGTGTTTTCAGTTGAGTCCAGCCTATTTTTCACCTCAGGAAGAAGTTCTGTTCCTTTGCCAACTCTTGCCTGCAGGGACAAATTAAGACACATTGAGGTATATCTGAATAAAACTGCAGGCCTCACAAATTGCTCTGTCCTCGACTGGCAAAAGCACCTGAACTGTACAATTACATTGCCACGTATGTGTTTAGATTTTTATACAGCTAGACATAAGCCAGTATTACAGCCATGCTGTCCGGGCAAGATAACACTGAGTGCTATGAGTAAGCGAAGCACTTCACTTTATCCCCCTCAGCTCCTACAGAACTTCCTGGGACTAAACTCCGATCCAGTGATTGCCAGGCACAAGCCAAATGTAGGAGTGTAAATGGATGATAAAACTGTCATTTCGCAAATGATAGATGTAGCTTAGCTTGCATTTCATTTCAGAGCAAAAGAAGAGTTTAATCCTTCAGTTGTGCTGGATTGTCATGCTAGTTGTTTTGATGCTACTTAGCAGATGAGTGTCAAGAATTAGCAGGTAGCAACACAACTCGCATATTTGACGTTACTTCATCTCAAAGCGTTAAAATGAGGATCCGTATTATGTCTGAGATGAGAACAAACTATTATCTATATGTTAGCCTGTTCAAAGGAGCCAAATGAATACCGAGCAACCCCAGTTAACCCAGCAGAACAGAACTTCCGCTAGTCATAAATGTGAAGCGACAGCTTCATGTCAGTAACACATAATGCTCCTAATGAAACTGTAAGTCTCTATAGCCTAGGCAAATTGAAGCTTGTTGCAGAAACCCAAATGTAGACTTGGACAGAAAAGGCTTTACTATTTCTGATTTGTCTAGAAATAGGAGCTTGAGATGAAATGAGAAGCTTTGGCATGTTAAGGCATGAAACATACTACACACAATTACATGAACGCAAATACTTCTCGATTCCATGTGTTGTTTTGGTCTGAAATGTGCCAGAATGTGTTTTATTACAAAACCACAAGGGGCTTTTGCAATATTAATGCAAACGCTCTTCTTCTGCAGTCAGTTTAATCATAACGCCACATCGACAAATGGCAGCTTCTGTTACACTGGAGCCGGGAAGTGAATCACAGAAGATTTGGTTCAGTGGGAAGTCAATAATAGGGCAATAGAATACAAATAAAGTTCTAATTCTTTCTAGAATTATTATAAATTGTTTTTTATTTGATTTTATTTAATTTTTACAAATTCTGTTTTAGTTTTCAGTATATATTAATTGAACTGATTACTAATGATTGTCCAATTCTACATTCTTTAATTTATTCATCCACATTTACAGTTGATTACTTGATTGATTTGATCTATTTTTCTTCACAGCTCATTTAGCATTTTCACAGTTTTTATGGTTGATAGTCATTTGGGAAACTGCTAAATCGTTTGAGATAACAATTACTTTTTCGTGGACTGCATACGTATCCCACAATCCTGTGTGTTCGATTCTCTGACATTCGAGCTCAAAATAAAGATGCTGTCTGAAAGTTGCGGTTGATGGGCAGTTCGTGCGTGAATATGTTTTTAACCAAATGTTTTCATTTTTCTTTTGATGTCATTTCTAGTACTCTTATGAAATATTTGCTCACCATTCACCAAATTTCTTACAATTCTGTTGCAGATCATTAAACCATTATGCTGCAAAGGGCAGAGAGGCGACAAGTCAGCTGCCTTGGCTTGCGGACGCAGCCCTAGTTTAAATAATGCCACTTTTGTACAAGTTAATATGAATGTTTAGGGTCTAAATGAAAACTTTGTAATATAAGTTATTAAAAATTCTCATTAGTGTTTTAAGAAAACACCATTTTACCTTTTCAAAATCAGCTCTGTTTTCAGCAAGCCGTTTCAGTGCATATGCCTTTAAGTAGTAAACCCCGCCCCTCTGTTCTGTGGGTGTGAACGCACGTGGAATGTTGCCTTGACAACAGTTGAAGGTTTTGGAGAGAATGGCAGCGGGAATCTCTGAGGACAAATCTGTGCAACCGTATCAGTTTGAACCGCAGTCGCACCGCAAAGAAGTTCGACAATTAAGGCTTGATGACGTTTCTGAATGGTTGGTTAACGTAATGTTACTTTGATCAATCTTTGTACGCACTGGCAGAGTAGAGTAGTGAGATACGAAAGCTGTGTTTACTGATGTATACGTTAGTTCATTGACAGATTGACGTTACAACTAATGGTCATGAAAAACTTTTTTCCCGTGATTTGCAAAGATTAATATAAGGATTAATAAAACTTTAGGTGCAGAGGGAACATAAATAGTTGGTACCGATTATTTTTTCAGGAGCAGCTTCTTAGCAAAACCAGCTTTATACTGATCCTCGTTTATAAAGCAGTCTGGTGAGAATGATTCGCGCAAACAAGAAAGTATTGACGTTGATCGTGGGGAATATTCCCATCGTAAACAAAACTCAGCCACTGTGTCTTCAGCGGTTCAAATTTAGGAACATCAGAATGATTTCTGTGTTTGTTATTACACCCAAGAACAGAACAACACAGTCGCTTAGACGCCATTCTGCTCTAGTGTATCAACAACGACGGACTTTAGTCTATGATGACAGCTCGCTCAGGGCGGGTCTGTGTTGAAACACTGCTGTCAATCAACAACCGTGGGAGGGGCGTGCAACCGTGTGACGTCATGCGGTCGAACGGCTCGAATTCGAGACAGGGGAAAACATATTATGAGATTAAAACAAAACCACTGGATGGATTTTTATAAATGATGGTTGTGTACAGGCACTCACAACACACATTGCAGTACAATCAACTTATTGCACGTAAAAGTGCATGTACCATTATATGCCCCCTTTAATGCAATAGAAATTTGAAGGTAACTCTGGCGCCCCCTTGAGTATTGGAGTTTTACTGTCACAAGAAGATGTTAAGTATGTACTAGAAGATCACGTGCATTGTGTCTGTATTTGCATATATGTGTAGAGTATGTTCCTGATATAATATACTAGATATGAATATTTTTGGGCAATAATGAAGCGATTTGTTTTTAGTTATTTAGGTCCTGACTTCTCTTGTGTGAAACCAAACAATGACCTGAACCCTGTGTTTGTGGGAGTTTTGAATGTGTAAGAACTTGAGCCAACATCACCCCTGAATATGCATAACTCTGCACTATCCTGCATATTTTTGGAACGTATCGTTTCGCACCAGCAGTGGCTTAAAACCCAAGTTGTGAGTCATTCAGATGGTATGAAAAACATCTGATCACAAAAGCCGCTGCACTGCAGAAATGAAAAATATTAGGAATTTGTGAGAATAAAAAAGAAGAATTAATTAATTACAAGCCTAATATTGTTTTCAACAGAGACACTGTAATGAGATGCCTTTGAAGAGCGAGGCGTAGTGTTAAACTTGCTTGTTTATTTAAATGAAGCTGAAACCTGTGTATTTTACATGGGGCTCATTTGAATTCCACGGTGTGACCGTTTGGCCGTAGACAGCGTTTGACGTGATTATTCTAAGCTGAAGTGAACCTCCGCATTCTTAAACAGAAGAGTGTGTGTGTGGGCGGTCATGTGTGCTGGTGTGTGGGAATATTTTACAGTAGATGTTGTAAGGAGTGCTTCTCTTTTCAGTATTGAACACACACACACAATGCAGTAAGTGAGCAAGAGAGATATCTAGCTGTCTGTAGTGCACTTTGTAATGCCTTTAGGAAGGTGAGAAGACATTTGGTGATTTGGAGAAGTGCCTCTATGACTTTACAACATTATGTGAAAACAAAAAGAAATTATATTTTTTGTGTGTGTTTTTATGTGTACACCAAATATGCATGGGAAAAAATATAGAGGAAGGAAAATATTTGGAAAAATCTAAATTTTTCTTACATTTTTTACTCCTACCACCAATCATACTGTACCAGTCTGATTTTGGCCAGAAGTTTTTTTATTTTTTTATTAATATTAAATATCGGGGTAGGGGCTGGGAAAAATAGAAACAATGGCAAACTGTAGTTTTTTATGGAAGTTTGTTTCCGCCACTGAATAAAAAAATAAAAAAATTAATAATTGTGACTTGTCTCACAATTTTATAGTTTATTTCAGAATTGCGTGATATAAAGTCGCAATTGCATGTTATAAAGTCAGAATTGTGAGATATAAAGTCAAAATTGTGAGATATAAAGTCAGAAATTGGGTGATATAAAGTCAGAATTGCGAGATATAAAGTCAAAATTGCGTGAAATAAAGTCAGAATTTGCGTGACAAAGTCGCAATTCTAGAAAAAAGACAGAACTTTTTATCTCATAATTCTGACTTTTTTCTCACAATTGCGAGTTTACATCTCGCAATTCTGACTTTATAACACATAATTGCGAGTTTATATGTAGAAATTTTGACATTTTTTCTCAGAATTGTGAGATATAAACTCTCAATTGCGACTTATCAGGCCAATTCTAAGGGGAAAAAAGACCAACTTTTTTCCCCTCAGCATAGTTTATATCTCACAATTCTGACTTTATATAATGCATTTCTGACTTTATAACAGGCTATTGTGACTTTATATCTCACAATTCTGACTTTATAACTCGCAATTCTGACTTTATAACTCGTAATTCTGACTTTATATCTCGCAATTCTGACTTTATATCTCACAATTGCGACTTTATATACTCGCAATTCTTGACTTTATATCTCACAATTGTGACTTTATTTCTCGCAATTCTGACTTTATATCTTCGCAATTCTGACTTTATATCTTCGCAATTCTGACTTTATTTCTGCAATTCTGACTTTATATCTCGCAATTCTGACTTTATATCTCGCAATTCTGACTATTTCTCGCAATTCTGACTTTATATCTCGCAATTCTGACTTTATATCTCGCAATTGCGACTTTATATGTCGCAATTCTGACTATATATCTCGCAATTCTGACTTTATTTCTCGCAATTCTGACTTTATATCTCGCAATTGTGACTTTATATCTCGCAATTCTGACTTTCCATCTCGCAATTCTGACTTTATATCTCGCAATTCTGACTTTATATCTCGCAATTCTGACTTTATATCTCGCAATTCTGACTTTATATCTGCAATTGTGACTTTATATCTGCAATTGTGACTTTATCTTCGCAATTGTGACTTTATATCTTGCAATTGTGACTTTATATCTCGCAATTGTGACTTTATATCTTGCAATTGTGACTTTATATCTCACAATTGTGACTTTATATTTCGCAATTCTGACTTTATATCTCGCAATTCTGACTTTACATCTCGCAATTCTGACTTTATATCTGGCAATTCTGACTTTATATCTTGCAATTCTGACTTTATATCTTGCAATTGTGACTTTATATGTCGCAATTCTGACTTTATATCTCGCAATTGTGACTTTATATCTCGCAATTGTGACTTTATATCTTGCAATTGTGACTTTATATCTCGCAATTGTGACTTTATATATTGCGCAATTGTGACTTTATATCTCGCAATTCTGACTTTATATCTCGCAAGATTGCAACTTTATATCTAGCAATTCTGACTTTATATCTCGCAATTGTGACTTTATATCATGCAATTCTGACTTTATATCTCGCAATTCTGACTATTTCTCGCAATTGTGACTTTATATCACACAATTCTGACTTCATATCTTGCAATTCTGACTTTATATCTCAGCAATTCTGACTTTATATCACGCAATTCTGACTTTATATCTCGCAATTCTGACTTTATATCACACAATTCTGACTTTATATCTCGCTATTCTGACTTTATATCACGCAATTCTGACTTTATATCTCGCAATTCTGACTTTATATCACACAATTCTGACTTTATATCTTCGCAATTCTGACTTTATATCACGCAATTCTTGACTTTATATCTTCGCAATTCTGACTTTATATCTCGCAATTCTGACTTTATATCTTCGCAATTGTGACTTTATATCACGCAATTCTGACCATTTTTTCTCGCAATTGCGACTTTATAACTTGCAATTCTGACTTTATATCTCGCAATTGCGACTTTATATCACACAATTCCGACTTTATATCTCGCAATTCTGGCTTTATATCTCACAATTGCGACTTTATATCACGCAATTCTGACTTTATATCTCGCAATTCTGACTTTCCATCTCGCAATTCTGACTTTACATCTCAGAATTCTGAGAAATAATGTCAGAATTGCAAGAAGTCAACTCGCAATTGTGAGAAAAAAAAGTCAGAATTGTGAGATAAAAAGTCACAATTACCTTTTATATTTTTCATTCTATGGCGGAAACAAGCTTCTATAGCTTTTGGATATTTTTAATCACAATCAAAAGTTGCATATCCCAGGAATTTCTATGTTTAAAAGTGGCCCAAATTTGCTTACAGTATATGATGAACATAGTAACACTGCCTCACAGCCTTGTTTCATCCTCTTTAAACAAAATGCGGTGTCATGTTTCCAGAGTGCATAATCCAATTCCTGAATTATTTCAACTCAAAAGCGGTTTTCTGCTGTCGTCGTAGTATTTTTCTTCAATGCATTATGAATATAATTGAATATTTTATCACACTCTGGCATCTTGCACAATATATAAAACTATAATACCAAGCATGTGTAATGAAGATTTCAGTCCTCATTACAAAGGTAACATAAAACGACTGCTTTATTTGACTTTTTTCCACAAGTTCATCATGAATATTTGAATTCACAAGCGAGCGAGTTGATCGAGACTTCAACGTCTTTGTATTTGCTTCATTTTCTATAATTGCCACACCAAACAAAAGGGGATATTAAACAAGCTCATATTACTCTGTCTCCCCCATGAGAATTTGTGTGCCCTCCAGGCATTAATAAGCAAAACATGAATATTCAAGACAAGGCCGCTTCAGATCTCCCTTATGCAATCTGCACTGGTGATAATGCCACGCTGCCCAGTCGTGCACAACAAAAAGGCTTTTGATTCCTAGTCAGAAATCATCATTATGAATGGAGAAATACCACCATTCTAACGCTCTATACTTTTAGCAGTGGGAGGAAAAGCATAGGATGCTTTAGAGATACTATTGCTGTCTAGGGGAAAAGCAGGAGCATGTGGCGCCCAATGCGGGGAGCTCCCAGTGGTGACAAATCGCTGGTGATCGGTTAGCCGCAGCCAAGGGGAGCATTATGTTCATTTCACATATCTGAAAGAGGTGCCATCTCCCTTTTATGTTGATGGATATTTACAGGGTTTGGCAGTGCAGATGCTTGAGGAACGTGTAGGCAAGGCGTTCAGACCTGAATGACGCTTCTATTCCAGCATAGGAGCAGGGGGCGTCTGGAAGTGGCAAGTGGTTGGTTTGTGCTGGCCTGTCACTGATGCTGATTACCTTGCGCTTTTAGAAGTGCCACACATGCTAATATGATGTGTTCTGGTAGAGTACGTAGGAAGCGTGAAGGTCATGTTTGAAAGCTGAATTATACGCTACTACAGTAGGATTCATGCTACCTACGTGGTCCATTTATGCTGAAATGCAGATTGAATTCAGCGTGGATGGATATTTTTAGGCTGGTCAAATCAATATAGCCATTTCAGTTGATAAAACTCAGTCAGGGGTTCTCAACTGGTGGGTTGAAAACTGAAAAAAACTAGGATTAATGCAATTAAAGGGATAGTTTGCCGAAAGTCGTTTCAAACCTGTATGACTTTCCCCTGCAGAACGCAAAAGGTATTTTGAAAAATGTTGTTTGTACCAATATTTGACCACATTTGGCTTCCATTGTCCCTGGACAAAACAGTTACAGACATAGCATTTACATTTATGTTTACTCATTTAACAGACACTTTTATCCAAAGCGACATACAAATGAGGAGAGCAATAATTTTCCAAAACAAAAGCATAAATGTTTAGTTGCAAATTATCTCAGATCAAAAATGAATAAAATACATATATATATATATATATATATATATATATATATATATATATATATATATATATATATATATATTGGGCTGTCAAACGATTAATTGCGATATATCGCATCCAAAATAAAAGTTTGTGTTTACATAATATATGTGGGCGCACTGTGTATAATAACTTATAATAACTTATAATCGCGATTAATCGTTTGACAGCCCTAATATATATATATATATATATATATATATATATATATATATATATATATATATATATATATATATATACACACACACACACACACTACCGGTCAAAAGTTTAGGGTCGGTAAGATTTTTTATGTTTTTAAAAGAAGTCTCTTTTGCTCACCAAGGCTGCAATTTTTTGATAAAAAATACACAAAAAACACAGTAATATTGTGAAATATTATGACAATTTAATATGACCTTTTTATGTTAATATATATATATTAAAATGTAATTTATTCCTCTGAATTTTCAGCATCATTAGTCCAGTCTTCAGTGTCACATGATCCTTCACAAATCACTCTAATATGATGATTTTATGCTCCAAAAACATGTATGATTATTATCCATGTTAAAAACAGTTTTTTACATTTTTATTTCAGGATTCTTCGATGAATAGAAAGTTCAAAGAACAGCATTTATTTAATTAGAATCTTTTCTAACATTATAAATGTCTTTACTGTAACTTTTCATCAATGTAACTCATCCTTGATGAATAGAAGTATTGATTTCTTATTTATTTCCCCCCAAAATAAAACTAAATAAAACTTTTTAAAGGGTAGTGTTTAATGTAACAAAAGCTTTCCATTTCAGATAAAAGCTGTTCTTTTGAACTTTCTATTTATCAAAGAATCCTGAAATAAAAATGTAAAAAAACTGTTTTCAACATAGATAATAATCATACATGTTTTGGAGCATAAAATCATCATATTAGAGTGATTTGTGAAATTCAGCTTTTTTTCAGAGGAATAAATTACATTTTAATATATTAACATAAAAAGTCATTTTAAATTGTCATGATATTTCACAATATTACTGTGTTTTTTGTGTATTTTTATCAAAATATTGCAGCCTTGGTGAGCAGAAGAGACTTCTTTCAAAAACATAAAAAATCTTACCGACCCTAAACTTTTGACCAGAAGTGTATATATGAAGAGTTCAGATGCAAAAGCCTCTAAATGCCATTTGAAATTTTCTTCTAAAATGACCATTTTTATCAAGCTTTTATATTTAAGTTCAGTAATTTCACTTAAATGACAATTAGTAATCTTCATTGCCATTTAAGTGAAATTACTCAACTTAAATATACAAGCTTGATAAAAATGATCATTTTAGAAGAAAATTTCAAATGGCACTTAGAGGCTTTTGCATCTGAACTCTTCATATATAAATGATTAAATTGAACCTGCATCCCCTTGCACACTAAACAAGAACTAAAGCACTTGACTAAGTCCTTTATGACACTGAATAACTTGAGAAACAGTAAACAAGACAGCATTTTACTTCCTGAAAATGCATCAAATATCTGTTCTTTTTGTATTGACATATCTGTGCCAAATTACCTTGGCTTTACAAATTAGATTACTCAGACTTTCGCAAACAGTCACAACACATTTACTTCCTTAAACAGTCACGACACATACCTTTACTTTCCGTTAACCTTGAGCAACGGAAATGAGATGCTTTTCTCCTTGTTAGTAGTGACTGCCCGTTTTTTGCTTCTGAGTTAAATATAATTTCCAATACAACATATGCCTCTTTAGTCCCTCATCCCCATTCAAAACTCCGGCAAAACTATTGTTCCGGTGCGGCTACATGACTGACGTGTCCCACAGGACAAATCCAAAGGAATGAGACAGGGGAGCAGATGTAGGACACAAGCATGAATGACAGCTACAACACAGACTCTATTTGGTTAAAAATGGCTTTGCTGTTAATATAACCAATTAAGCAATTCCTCCAACATAGTTCAACATCCTTCATAACCGATGAATTTATAATGGCTTTTGCCAAGCAGATTTTACACTGAACATCAATTGGCCACACAACATAGTACCAAAATGGTTTATTGTAGAAAATTAACAATAATGGCTTTAAAATCAAACATTTACATCTTTTTCTATTACCATTACCTGCAAAGCTTAACAATTTGCAAAAAATTGTAAATTCTACAATAGGAAAACTTGTCACTTTGGTTACTAAATATGCCATATTTTCCGTTACTTTCATGTTAAGCAATCTGTCCATGTTGACATCTGCCTATTTTCTGATGAATTTACACCAAATACCATTGAATGCACAACATTTGACATCAGCAGCTAATGAGAAAGGAAACACTTTCTCCTCACACTAAAAAATGTAAGAGCCTAACTATTATGCTATGCAAAACAGTATATACATGAAAATATACCTATTTGCAGGGAAAGTTCAGCCCAAAATAAAAATTTTCATTTACTAAATCTCATGTAACACAAAAGACATAATTAATGTAGATTTGATATTTTGATAATAACTTATTAAATAATATATTATTTTGTCTCCAGTGGGTTTAGCGAGACAATAGGGTAAATAACTGTGGTTATTTTAAAAGAAAAGATCTGCAGATGGTGCGACCAGTTTTGGGGGTAACGCATTACTAATAATGTGAGTTACGTAATCAGATTACTTTTTATAATGTGAGTTACAGTAATCAGATTACTTTTTATAATGTGAGTTATTTAATCAGATTACTTTTTATAATGTGAGTTACGTAATCAGATTACTTTTTCATATAATGAGTAAAGTAACACATTACTTTTAAAATGACAACATTTTTTTTCTTTCAAATAAGTCAGGTTGCTTTTGTTTTCCCATTCAATGACGGACACCTCTCCTGTTCCCATGAGGCTATGTAAACATGATGGTTATTTGTTGTTTTAGACTAAATGGTAGCATGCATTTACTCATCTCAA
The DNA here is from genome assembly GCA_030378365.1 of Hybognathus amarus. Taxonomy (NCBI): domain Eukaryota; kingdom Metazoa; phylum Chordata; class Actinopteri; order Cypriniformes; family Leuciscidae; genus Hybognathus; species Hybognathus amarus. The sequence continues at coordinate 19,970 of JAQIUQ010001468.1, forward strand.
TTGAACAAAAACAGTAAAATGCTAACTCAGAATATTACGCACATCTGCAATAAATTAAAATGTGTAATAAAACTAATATACTTTCACCTGGTTTCACAGACAGGGTTTAAACTAAGCCATAATTAGGATTTAGTTCAATTAGGGCATTTGAGTATTTTTTTTTAAATAAAAATACCTTGACTGACTGGTGTGCATCTCTCAGAGCAAGTTGCTTTCAGTTAAAACAGCTCAAACATGCATTATTGTCTGGGAATATGTTTAAGCTTTGTTTGTGAAACCAGGGGTTTATGTATTTAATCTCACTTTATTATCAAATCTCTTTGCTGCTGACCTTTAATGATCTCATTGAACCATACGAATAAGCAAACATCATTTTAGATAAACATCACATTTGTCTTTCTTTTTTTTTTTGCTAAGTTAAAGGATTAGTTCACTTTTGAAAAAACTTTTGCTGATAATTTACTCACCCCCATGTCATCCAAGATGTCCATGTCTTTCTTTCCTCAGTTGAAAAGAAATTAAGGTTTTTGATGAAAACATCTCCAGGATTTTTCTCCATTTAATGGACTTCCATGGGAACCAGACAGTCCAAGCTCCAAAAGATCGTTAATAACAGTTTCAGATGCAGCTTCAAATGTCTTTAAACGACACCAGACAATGAATAAGGGTCTTATTATGCGAAAGCGATGGGTTATTTCAAAACTTATTCCAAAAATGTAACTTTTCTAAGGACAAATGTTAGCCTTGCTCTATTCTGGAGGCGCGTTTGTAACGTCACGTAATACGTAATTACGTTCAAAAGGTCACGGCGACGTAGCTGGAAGTACAGAGTCAGTAAGTTGAACACATAGGTTAAACGTGCAAACTAACTCGAACGCCGTTTACAAAAAAAAAAGGAATTAAAAGGTAAAACAACGATGTTGGACGATTTTGATTCTGTACTTCCGGCTGCGTTGCCCGTGACCTTTTGAACGTAATTACGTATTACGTGACGTTACAACGCGCCTCCAGAATAGAGCTAGGCTACCATTTGTCCTTAGAAAAGTTACATTTTTGGAATAAGTTTTGAAATAACCCATCGTTTCGCATGATAAGACCCTTATTCATCGCCTGGTGTCGTTTAAAGACATTTGAAGCTGCATCTGAAACTGTTATTAACGATCTTTTGGAGCTTGGACCGTCTGGTTCCCATGGAAGTCCATTATATGGAGAAAAATCCTGGAATGTTTTCATCAAAAACCTTAATTTCTTTTCGACTGAGGAAAGAAGACATGGATATCTTGGATGACATGGGGTGAGTGAATTATCAGCAAAAGTTTTTCATCAAAAACCTTAATTTCTTTTCGACTGAGGAAAGAAAGACATGGATATCTTGGATGACATGGGGGTGAGTAAATTATCAGCAAAAGTTTTTTCAAAAGTGAACTAATCCTTTAAGAGTGTTGAACTTTCTTCTCTTGTATCCCATTCTACTGCAATTTTGATTGTCAGCACAGCTAAATGGCTTGTTTGAGCTGCGCCACCTGCTGTACAGGTGTGAATTTGCATTTCTTTCAGACTGAGGCTTATTCATTTCACTTTTGGGGCTCTATCTTGCACCCAGCGCAATTGACTTTTTACACCAACGAATGCATCATTCCTATTTTGCACCCTTGCAAAGCGGACTTTTCCCTCCATAGACACACGCTGGCAAACTAGGGAATGAACTTGCGCTACCAGGGCAGTTCAGCGCAAAAAACGAGGCGTGTTTCGGTGCAAACATTCCCTGGTGCTATTTTGCAGTTCCAGAAAACAATTGCAAAAAATAGCATCTGAATGTATGCGCAATGCGCCACTGACTTAAGACCAGGTTTTTTCTGGTCAGTGGCGCATTGCGCATACATTCAGATGCTATTTTAAGCGTGCATGTTTGGCCATAATACAGAGTGTGAACAATGCGCAGTACACTGTAGATGATTCTCTCATCTACACAGATGCATTTTACTTTTTGCAAATGATGCATTATAATAAAGAAAAATATTAAAACACGAGGGAAATTATTGTTTGTCCATGACGATGGGAAAAATAGGCATAAAGCTTACACGTTTACCCTAATTATTATATGCATGTTTAACCAAAGCTAATTTGGGTTTGTCCCATCCCCAATGTCACTTCTCTTTCTTTTACGGCCCTGACAGAACATCAATCTCCTCAGCTGTGAACCGATTGTGAAGCGCCTGGAAAATGCTGCCATTATAATATTATTGCGCCATGGATCAAGCGCACCTCGTTCATCATGCTCTTAAAGGGAATGTGATATGACACTCTGATTGGTTTGTTTCCCGTTACGCCCAAACCACACCTATGAATAATGAAGCTACTTCAGACCAACCACTTTTAGATTTGCGTTGAGCGCAGAGTCATTTATCCCGCCAGTTAAATAAAAATAAAGGGCCACTCAGAAATGTGTAAATTTACTGTATTGGAGGGTCCGGGGTTTTCCAACATTCCATAGGCCACAATCAATAACCTTTTTTTGTCTTATTTCAGTACAGTAAAAAAAAAAATTGAGTAGCCTTAACGACAATTCACCACGACGTCACTTCGGCTTTTGCCACCCGGAAGAATGTCTATTATAGATGTGTAAATATACTGTATTGGAGGGTCCGGGGTTTTCCAACATTCCATAGGCCACAATCAATAACCTTTTTTTGTCTTATTTCAGTACAGTAAAAAAAAAAAATTGAGTAGCCTTAACGACAATTTCACCACGACGTCACTTCGGCTTTTGCCACCCGGAAGAATGTCTATTATAGATGTGTAAATATACTGTATTGGAGGGTCCGGGGTTTTCCAACATTCCATAGGCCACAATCAATAACCTTTTTTTGTCTTATTTCAGTACAGTAAAAAAAAAAATTGAGTAGCCTTAACGGCAATTCACCACGACGTCACTTCGGCTTTTGCCACTCGGAAGAATGTTCTTGCTTACTTTCGACAATAAGCAAGGTGTAATCTTTCAGATTCTGTCTATTTGATCACGAAATTCAAAACAATAAATGGCGTTTTGGCGCTTCTTTGATGTGACGTGACAGATCGCTTACTAGGCTCCTCATTTCAAGCGGCAGCGCGCGCGCGAGTAAAATGCGACCATCTCTTCCTCAGTTACAGAAAAGACACCTGAAGGTATGCTTGAAAGATAAAACTGCAAAGCTTTAGCTTGTCACTAGCATTATATTCACCTCAGCAGGCAAGTGATTCAGTGTCCACAACTTCCTATAAATTAACTTTTGCACTAAATAAATGCACTATGTAAGCCTGTATATTATATTTTACTTAACCTGTTAATGATATCTTGATTATTTAATTTATGTTTAAAATATCTTTCATGAAGATGACAACTGTGTAAATTATTAGAGTAAAAACACAAGTTAATGTAAAAACTGCCTTATGTTCAGTTTACATGTTTTCATACAATGTGTTGTGTGTTGATTATTATATCTAAAAAATAAATGGCATCTGAATTTAGGTTAAAAGTCTAGGCTACAACATTTAATGTTATAGTAATGTGCAGCCTTCAATATAGTTCACAGCATTAGCAGATTTTTTTAATCCTTGTGAAATGTTTAATTGTAACTGAATTAATTTAAAGACAAATACCTTTTTTTCATTAAACCACTGTTTAAAAAAAAGCCATTTTAGCTTTTCTAAACCGAACCGAATTCGAACCTAACCGAGAACGTCAAAACCGTGGGAAAACTCTAAACCATTCAGTTTGTGTATCGTTACACCCCTAATATATATAGATTTTTTTTTAACTATAATGTGATTTTTTACCATAATAACAACTGTTTTTAATGATATAAATAAAAATATAATAAATGTAATATCATAGGCCTACACATAATTAGTAAAATAGGCTACTCTCTAGCTAATTTTTCTTGCCAAAATAACATGCTATATAGCCTATCATGGTCATTAATTGGCTTTCCTGAGGTAAATGTTATGTGACAATTGTTCACACAAAAAACAAACACTGATTGGTTGATATTATAGATGAGGAATATAGATTTCGGTAAGTTGCGTGTAGAATATGGATTTGTGGCGTGAGAGCATGTGAAAAGTGACAATTGCGTGACTGGCAATAAGTCTGATTTTCAAAAGAGACTAGTTTACTAATATTAGTCTCGAATGATAGTCCCGGCTAAAGATAAATGCTCTGCTACGATTTGCGATGGACCGTTTTGAGAATACACGAAGCAGAGTTGAAGGTGTTGGCAGCAGAAATGTAAACATTGGATGAATCATATAATTTAGGACATAATTAAGATTTCCTACTTTTGACGACACAGACGTTCACCCGCTATAACCTCCTCACCCACAAGAAATCAATACAACCCCTACACCTTTTGCTGTAAATCTAGCAGCATCAACACCAAACACAAGACGTTTTCGTCATCAATTCAAATTCAATCAACAACAACGTGTTTAACTATGGAACTGTTACAGTAGCCGGCTGGATCTCTTCAGTTAGTCAGTCGCGTAATGCCACCCGGAAGTATCGCGGTGTTGTTTACACACATTCTGAAATGCCATATTGTGATCTTTGAGTTCAGCTCATGAAAAGGGGGCAAAAACAAAAGTGTTGCGTTTATAATTTTGTTCAGTGTACTTTTTCTTTTCTTTCTTTTTTAAAATCAAGTTAAAAAATCTGAGAGGGCATGATACTTCTGTCCAACTTGAATACGTTATGTAAACTTTCTTTATGAAGACAATTGTTTGCAGATTTCAAAGGCTTTACTTACTTTATTACAGCACACAAATCCTCTGCGACCTTGAGCGGCGAGATCCTTGTTTTAATTTCTTTCATAATGTGTTGTGATGAGAACTCAAGGTTTAGCTAATGCCTTCCTCTTCTCTCTGATGTCCCTGTTTTGTTGCTTATGAAAGATGGTGGCCCATTTTCTTTTTCTACTGATTTTCTGTGGTAGAGTCAATCAGTAGCACTCCACACTATTTACTGGGATGACAGATTGTTCCCTATTCTTGAAATGATTCAAAGCATCACTCTGGAAATCATTAAAAAAAATGTTTCTGTCTCTTCACAGTCATTAAGTAGTGATGTGTGAGAATTGTAACACTTCTATTTTTTGAAATTAGACCAATTCCTAAAGGGACCGCCAGCAATGCTACATCTTTATGTATTTAGTACTGTGCAACTGTGCAAAAGTCTTAGGCATGTTAGTATTTTCACTCCAAAAATGGTTTACAGCCAGTTACTAGTTGTAATACTCCAGTGAGATGTTTGAAGGCACTAGGAGTCTGAGAACAGCCGGTTTGCTCCAGGCGGAGATCTGATCTCACCAGGACTGTAGTACTCGAGATCCGGTCTCTGGACTCGAGTCCGGACTCGAGACTGTTTTTCTATGGTCTCGGACTTGTCTCGGACTCGCTGGTATTTGGACTCGGACTTGTCTCTGTCTCGGCCACTGGTCTTGCCAAATATGGCGTTTGGCTCTCGACTCAAGTCCAACATTTTTGTATGCGTGTTAATTTATTACTAGCCTATCAGGGTAACGTTAACTTAGAAAATGTCCAAATTAACCGACCAAGTGCTCACTACAACGGAGCGCGTCTTCTCATGCTGTTACTATAGTTACTGGGTGTTGCTCACAATTCTAATACCCGCAGGTCTCCCATTTATAATGCGGGATATTCCCGAACCCGCAATCGTAATTCACACCGATTATAAAATCAAATCATTCTTTTAATAACTATCTGCCAGACGCAATTTCACAAACCGCTGAGTGTTCAGCGTTGTCGCGTCTTCTCTTCTCTCATGTGTTGTGGAAGGCGCATCAGCGCTGCCGCAATAAGACACACTCGCGTTCAGGAGTCGGGACATGACGGAATATTCACTTGCATTGGAGCCAGTAGTGCTTCGTGAATAAAGCTTAACATTTGCACGTCTTTTTAAGTCTTACCAGTTTAACATTCAAGTAATTTTAAACTATCAGTCCTTGCGCGCTCTCTGGGATGACTATGCGCACATTCATTGAAAATCCGCCTCAAGAACAGCTGGCCAGTAACAAAAGTTATTTTTCACGGATTAGCTATATTGCTTTAACACTCAGAATAGTGTCAATTTCGGATCTTCGTGAGTATAATGGTCTAAACATAGTTAGCTTTGTCTTTAATAAGCATAAAACACATGCCAGTATGAACAGAGAATCTATGCTCTTAGCTCTTAAAGTGACAGAAACCAGACTAAAATACTATCCAGTGTTATTTTCCATTTGTTTACTTTATTCAGTTTCTGTCTATGAAGACTTGTGTAGACCTATTCAAAAACATTTCTCTTTATTTGTCTTTATTTGTATCTTTATTGTATTTATTTGTGCAACTTTTTTCAATTTAATTGACTATTTAAATCAAGCCTTGTGTTGTGTAAATTCTTAACAACATTACCCCATTGTAAAAAAAATGCAATGAGCACAAACATTTAAGCAACATAAATTTAAAAAATTTGTTTGGCAAAAATGAAATTCAGGCCCTGAAGACCTTTTTTTTTCCTGTCCTGGACTCGGTCTTGACTCGGACTTAGAACCTTTTTGGACTCGGTCTTAACTTTGATTCGAACCTCTTTGGACTCGGTCTTGACTTGGACTCGACTAGTCCTGGTCTTGGACTTGTCTTGGACTCGACAAAGGTGGTCTTGACTACAGCCCTAGATCTCACCATCATCGAGTGTGTTTGGTTGGGCTGGGTATTCGATTCAGATGTTCAAATTCTATTCGATTTCGATTTCGCAAGGGTTCAATTCAATTCGATTTTGATTCTCGATTTGATTTCGATTCCTATTCGATTCTCGATTCGACTATAATGAATATTGATGTAATACAAATCCTATGTTATTAAAAAAGAACAGTGGACATAAGTTTACAAGTGGTTAATGAATAGAAAGAAATTAAGAGCCACAAAGCTGTATATAAAACTCTTTTTATGTTAGGTACACTATACACTACAGTAAATGCATACAATAAATAGACAGGATTTTTTCGATATTTTAATATTTTACTTAAATAATAATTATGATTCCTTACAATTAATGCTATATTATGTTGCTTTGAAAATAAAATCAATGATAGATATGGTTACGTTTCACCGTAAGACGTACCGACTGTCAGTTTTGACATAATTTTACGTGTTTTTAATTGTTAAAGCGGTATAATACATGTTATAAAACGGTTAGTTCGAATCCTTGATTCTGATTGGTCAAGAGCTGTGCTTTATTCACGTTAAAACACGGCTACGACCGCTTCACCCAACGGTTCTATTGATCGCTGCGCAACACTGCGGTTCTATGTTGTTTTTATTTGAGCTTTCATGCAGTTTTACACATTGGAACGTTGTTGCTGTTCACGCTCATGGACTATTTTTTCCAGCGGAAGGAAGGCTTTTAGTGATTTTACTTCAAGAAAGTTGCACTAACATTGTTTTTTACTTAAATATTGTGTGGCAACCGTTTTATAAAAGCAATAAGATACTCGAGGCAAGTGCTGTCCGCTTCGTGTCGTGCCTGACAACGCCCTTGAGCCGTTACTTATTCACGATACAGCACAGCCTCTCATACCTTATTGCTTACAAAAATAACTTTAGTTACTGGCGAGCTGTTTGTGTGGCGAGCACAGTGAAAATCATCCCTAAGAGTGCGCGAGCACGGAATAGTTTAAAATTGATTGAATGTTTAAACTGGTAAAACTTTAAAAGACGATGCAATGATGGCCCGATTGTGCAAGTGAATATTCCGCCATGTTCCCGACTCCTGAAACACGATTGTGTATCGAGAGAAGATGCAGCACCGCGAGCCCTAATATGAAAAAAAAGATTCGTAGAAGTTGAGAATCGATTCTGAATCGACCACATTTTAAAAAAACTGTACTGTGTCAACGTTTCGGAAGTTGCTTGAAGAAACCTGCCTGCAAAGATACAGTACTGTGAAAAGTTTTAGGCACAATCTCACTGGATTATTACAATAAGTGGCAAAAAATTAATCTTTGGAAATGTAAACTGATATTTTCTATTGGAACAATACAGAAAATATATAAATAACTGGCTTAAAACCTTTTAGAAATGTTTTGGGGAAAATACCAACATGCTTAAGACTTTTGCACAGTACTGTATGCATATCTACCCGGGACACAGAAGTCATGGTTCGGTACTTACCTCGATTTTGGGTCACTAATTCTGATTCGAGTACATATTGAACTGTCGATATGAATGACGGTACAATTCGGTACAATAAGAAAAAATGGTCACGCTTTTTAGGGTCCAATTCTCACAATTAACTACAACTTTGACCTCAATGAACTCCTAATTACTGCTTATTAATAGCTAGTAAGGTAGTATAATATAATAATGAGGTTTAGAATAAGGACATGCAGAATAAGGCATTAATATGTGCTTTATAAGTAGCTACTAATAAACAGCAAATGTTCTAGTAGTATGCATACTAATAAGCCACTTAGTGAATAGTAAGAATTGGACCCTAAACTAAAGTGTTACCGGAAAAAAGCAAATCTGCTATGATACTTTTAATTTATTTTGAATAGACAATTAGCAGCATTTAGTCCCCTAGTTACTGTACAGCCTCATTTAGTGTATTGAGCACTAAGCAGTAAACAGAAAGCACTCTTGCACTCTTGTAGGTCTTTTTTTTTTTTTTTGCCATGCTGATAAAAAGCAAAAGGTATTTGGTCACAATCACCTACAAAATTGATAAGTCGTTTTGAAAGTTCTTCTTAAATATATATATATATATATATATATATATATATATATATATATATATATATATATATATATATGAAAAGTTCAGATGCAAAAGCCTCCAAGTGCCATTTGAAATTTTCTTCTAAAATGACCATTTTTATCAAGCTTGTATATTTAAGTTCAGTAATTTCACTTAAATGGCAATGAAGATTACCTATTAATTGTCATTTAAGTGAAATTACTGAACTTAATATACAAGCTTGATAAAAATGGTCATTTTAGAAGAAAATTTCAAATGGCATTTAGAGGCTTTTGCATCTGAACTCTTCATATATATATATATGTTTTTTTTATAATCTGGACATGGATTTCTAAAATGACCAGTTTAAGAAAAGGGTTTGACAAAATAATATTAATTAGGTTAGATAACCTAAAGTGGCCTTTATTAACACCTAACCAAAATTATTATTCATGACCAGAACCATGTTCTGACATCACAAGCAGCTCGCCAGCAGCTCTTCTCTCTCTTCTTGTTTTGGCGCTGCTGTTTTGCCAGCTATAAGACATATTTAGGAACATTAGTTCTGATAAACAAATCCCAAAAGTTGCTTTTCAAAAAGCACTAAAATGGAAAACTCTGCCTCCAGATAACACCTACAATTTAATAATTCATCATTCCTGTATAGTTTAATTGTTGAATGGAACATCATGAACATGATAATCCCTGCAGCCTCTCTTTAAAGTTATATTTACCATAACAGTCACGTCTCACTGTATTCACTATAAATGCACTTCACGCTCACTTGCCCCTCTTCCTCCACCAGATAAGAATGTGCGGCTCTAAAGGTAAAGCATAATTACTGCATTGTGCCGTTTAAAAGTTTACAGAATAATGACCTGTGTGTGCACAAAGTCAAAATTTTGACATGATTTTAAATTAAGACACTGTATGATTAATATATCGATGAATTCATTCACAATGGGGCCCGATTAGATGTATAAAACAAACATAAACATGTATAAACATACAAATATTTGGGTATAGATATATCATTTTTTTAGTTTTTGTCTAAAAATGCAATGTACTGTATGTGTTGTTTGGTAGTGATTGCAGTTCAGATTTATTCACTGATTCCTTTTGCAAAATGACTCCTTTGATTATTTTCACCAAAAATTCATTCAGGTTTGCTCACTGATTTCATTTTGTAATGACTCTTTTGATTCCATTCACCTAAAGACTCATTCAGATTTGTTTAATTACAGTATTTCACTAAGAATTTGTTTGTAATTTCTATTAATTATGTGAATCTTTCTGTACGATCACAATACCTGGTGACCAGTGAGCACTTTTTTCAGCCTGATAAGGAAGAAAAAACATGTTTGTAACTTTCAAAATGACTTCTGTACAACAAGTCAGTCTCTCTGAAAAGATCCAAAACCATGGAATTGTTTAAAAACAATAAAGCTCCACTATTGTCGAAATCATTGGACTTGATGTGTAAAACAGCCTGCATGAAGCTGGAAACTTGTGAAAACTGGTCAGCAGGTTTCTCTTCTTGATAATCAAACAATAGCCAACAGCACTATCCATTATTGATGGCTCAATAGCAAATAACACTTCACTTTCAGCTTCAAGGTGAACCAACGAAATACCCGTTCCCTTAAGTTCTGATGAGTCAGAGATGTGTGGGAGAAAGACTTTATATCAGATCTTGGGCTCAAAGAGTCAGATTTTTATTTTTTTTGCATTTCTGACCTAAACCTCTACCATCATGCCATCAGCACAGACATACTGTACAAAAGTGGAAAATGATTTTCACTTTCCAATTTCCATTAATGGCAGCTCTTTGTGTCCCACCAAACAGCGCGCACTCTGAGATCTTGATTTGTCCTCCTCGCTTCTGTTGCACCATGCAGTTGTGTGTGTGTGTGTGTGTATATATATATGTAAAAATTAGGGTTGGGCAGATCATTAATTGCATTAATCGCTTTCGAAAATAAATTTTGTGTTTTCATAATACATGTGTGTGTATAATTATCTTGCATATATGAATACACACACTGAATGTATATATTTAAGAAATATTTGCATGAATATACTGTTATATATTTATTAGGTCTGGGTAATAAATATATCTTCTCGATACTAGTCGAATTCGCTCTATTTCCTACGAAACCGATATCGATTCTTAAAATCTCAAGAATCGATTAGTCACTGTTTCATTTGAAGAAATGGAACATTATATTGGCGGCTGGCTGAGAAAATCACAATTTTCTGTCCTTTGTTATCTATTGATATGAAACAGTTACTCAATTTTCGAATTACGTCCATTTTCCTAGAAATTCAAAACATAAATAACGTTTTCGGCGCTGTGGCGTGAGTATTCGCTGGCGCAGCTCGAGAAGCAGCAGCGCTAATCTCCTTCCGGCTTAGATGATATCAGTCACAGCGCAGAAATAAACATGAATGAGCATCTGAAAGTGTGTTAAAAGATAGAGTAGCACTTATCGAAATCCGTATCATGTCACATTGATTCGCGCTCAATCAGCATTTCAACTGTGGAAAAGACGTCAGTTAAACAGCTGTAATGCAATGTCCCTATCGCCATATTTACCTCAAAAACCCACATAAAACTCGTTAGTCAGCTAGAAGAAATCACATCTATTGCAGAGGAGCATTTTGCTACAATATCTACACCATATTACATACTAATGTTCTTCAATATTTAATGCATATTTCAATAAATCTGGCACGCTTTTCATTTAAATATTTACATTTCATATAATTGTTCTTCTCTTATAAAAATAAATAAAAGTGTAATTTGAAGTGTTTGTATAGCTACAAAACAGTTAATTATAACCTTCAAGTATTAGGCTAATGAAGCAGGCTACAATTAGACTCCCAATAGTCTACAGCATTAGTTAAGAGATTTGATTTTCTTGAGAAAATTTGCCATTTATTGTAACTGATATCCAGAATAATAAAATTGAATTTCAAAGTCGAATTTTAAATTGCAAGCTTGTGAATTGAAATGAATCAAATTGCAAGCTGTGAATCAAAATCGCAATCAAATTGTGAAATTTGTGTCAAAATATCCCAGCCCTAAATATTTATACATAATTTATATTAAATATAAATATTTGATATATTAATAACACATTTTCAGGGCTCCAAACTGCGACTAAATAGTCGAATTTGCGAAGCCAAATTTTATTTATTTGCAAGTGAAATTTCAGTAGAGGTCGCACAAATTAACTACTCCCTTTGATTTAAAATTTGCATCCTGCGTGCATGGTTTATAACCAGTAGCCTGTCGCTTCATTTGTTTATGTGAACGTCATGTAAACTAAGATGCTTTGTGTGAACGTCATGAGAGAAAGCGCAAAATATGAACGGGTAAAGCGAGTGTAATCTTTCCGCTCCAGGAAAAATGTCGAAGCGAAGAAATATCTGAATTCGAGCAATCATCATCTCTGTCAATTCGCCACGCACGTGACACGGCTCCAGCAGCGGTGCCAGTCCAGCGCACTTGAGAATGCTAGAAACGCATCTTTTGTCTCAGTCAATGAACAACATGCTGAAAGACCTTTCGAAACGTTCCTTGGATTCAGGAGTTGCTGTGAGCTGAGGTGTGATCACTGAGACACAAAAAATGCTTTGTGACTTTCGATTCAGAGAGCAATTCGATTTTTTACTTCATAGCACCGTTGCTTCCAGTCAATGGAGGAAAAGGAGTTTGCCAAGACATGATTATGTAGAGCTGTGATAAGAAAGACTACTTAATTAAAAATATTTTTTGCACTTGAAGAGAACATTCTAGGAGTCTAATTCTATTGAGTAAGTTTGCACAAGGTTCCAGAAAACTGTTGTTTATTTTTCTTCAAAATGCAGTCTGTAAGCCAATGAGCTTTTGAATGTTATACGTTTTATTTGTTGAAATTAAAAATAAAACATTGTAAACTAAAACAAATGTTTAATTATTGGCAAAATGATCATGATAGCCTTTATATATCTAGCCTATGCTGGTACAGTCTTGTTGATAGCACATTTTGCTATTGTATAAATATAGGCCTAATACAGCTCCATTATAATATGCCATAATGTAGTGAATTATGCATACTATGATATAGCACTATGATAATAATTATGGCATATAATATGATTTGATCAGGATCAACACTGGCCCATCACTTAACAGTTTGATCCTGAACCATGTGTAAAGGCGCTGTCTTTACTGCAAAAAAACAAGAGAAGACAACCAAACTACAAGTCAGTGGCCAAGTGATATGGACATAATTACAGTCAGTGTTAGTGAGACTGGCTCAGATACTGCATAAAAAAATAAAAAAAAAATCATTTGACTGTATATAGTTCAAAAGTTGGAAGTGACATTCAGTTCCCAGAAACATTCAAAAGATGAAAATTCTGAAACTGTAAGAAGAGGAGAGACATGGTGACTAAAAGTAAGTGCATTGTCATGTGGCTCTTAAAAAAATTATTTGGCGCCTGTTTTTCCCCTATAGGAGCCATTGGCTCCTTAATTGATTTTTTTGTTTGGAGCCCTGATTTTTCTTATATCACATGCACGTGTGTGAATTCTTATATACAAAATAATTATACACAGTACACACACATATATTATGTAAACACAAACTTTTATTTTGGATGCGATTCAGTACGCGATTAATCGTTGCCCAGCCCTAAGCTAGATTGTAAATTCTGACAAAAATTAGCTATATTAGCTAGTTAAAGGCTCTGTAGTGTTTGCATTACTTATCACCATCAACCAATCAGCCATGATTACCTTCATAATTGGCTCAAAACACCATAGTATCCTTTTTTTTTCCTGGAAACAGTCAGTTCACAGCACTGCCATCTTTGACATATTTTCCTTTTACTTCTCGCTCGACTAAATGTCACTGATTGTGCCCATCTCCAGCTGATGGAGATTTGAGTAGAAAACGAGGATATAACCTCATTAGCCGAGGCGACGAAAAGCTATCGAGACTGATCCAACTGATCTATCTGTAACCATGAGAGTAAATTGAACTGTCCTGCTTCAGTAAGTTGATCAGGAAGTGTCTGTGTGTGCGCAGTATAATAGCGTGTGTGAGTTCAAAGGGTTAGTGTCGGTTGAGAGGACGCGTCTTTCACGTTTTCGGACACCCAAAGACGATGTCTGTAGTTATAACAGTCTGATAATGGAGTAGTGTGTGTGTGTGTGTGTGTTTACGTATTTATTTACTAAATCACACACACATAGATATATAGAAGACACATTAATGTATATTAGCACTCTGGGTGGAAGTGCTGCACAACAACAATCATACAATTTAAGTAACTCCAGGATTGCTTATCGATTTCTGAGATTATTGTTGCATCAGGTGGCACAAGGAATCGTTTTTGTGTCCTTTCCTAATGGTTACCAAATCAATCATAAGCAAATTATACAAGATCTATATCGCACTGCATAATGCTTAGCAGTTAGACCAATAAAATAGATCAGTATTGGACGGATCATGACTGGAAGAGCGAGATGAGGCTTTGATAATTCCCTCCCTTCCATTATTTATCTGTGTTGTAGCTAAACTGAGCGTGAACTGTAACTGATTCTGGCACTGAAGTGATGTGTCTGGTCAACAGATCTCTACAGCTACAGCACTTCCTCTCTGAGGTGATACTCGCCGTTGATTCCTCTCATTGTCAGTCGCTTCAATATTCTTATAAATAGTTAATGTGAACAAATGTATCGAGATGGCGTTTTCTTCAAGAACTCCCACTGTTCTGTCATTTCTTATCTCAGTGAGCATCAAATGTTTTTGTCTTTCAGCGGGTGATTACAAAGGGGGAGTGACTTGAGTTAATGGCTTCATTATAACTTTTGCATATCATAAACTGTATAAGCGATGATTATATTATAACAGGAGACACTTGAACAACAGTATTCTTAATTAAAGTCTTAGCTCAGCTCTTGCCCGCTGTGAATCAAATGTTTCTGGGGCAGTTAGCATTTGCATGCTGAAGCGTAATGTGTTTGATTTTGTCAATTAGTCAGGAGGCATTTGATTGGATGTTTTCTATGTCTCAACGGAAGCAAATGGCCCGCGGGTGTTTGGTTTGTGAAGTCGAGTTGAGTCGAGTTTTCTAGGGTCGGCGAGGACCGAATGACAATTGGCCATTTGGTTTCTAAGAGTTGGGCGGAGTGGAAAATGTCCACTGGGTAGTTTGGTTTCATGTGGTGGAGTCACATTCAGTATTTTGACTTTGAGACTGCGAGCCAAATGCTTATGGTGGAGCATACTATCGGGTATGGCCCTTGTAAAGTCAATGATTGCTTGAAGTGTTTTGGTGGGTGGAGTCAAATGATCAGTTAGGCAGTTTTCTTTTGTCTGGTCATATATATTGAACTGCCACTACATGGGTTAATTCAGTAGTCTACTGAAGCACTTGTTCGTTTATGAACTTGGTTGTAAACGAATGTACTTAACTCCTTCCATGTGCCAAACATTTTTAGTTAAAGTTTGATACATTTTCACTAAAAAACTGGGTAACACTTTAATCTGAAGGGTGTGCAGTAAGACTGACATGACACCTTCTCAGAGTAGGCCTCGATAATTCGGCCGATTTTTGGTATTTTTTAACATAATCGCATTCGAGCCACATATTGAGAGTAGTGTCGAGTCGAATTATCAGGCAGGCGCATCTGTGGGCAGCCTAGTGTTGTCGTGAAACACCGGTGTTGAACGCACCTGGCCGCTAGGGTCATTTTCCAGCCGAGATGACAGCAGAGGCCTAAACACGAACGCGTTCAGGCACAACACTGGCCGTTGGTTGTGGCAGCTGGGATTCAACATGAGCTAAAATGCTGGCCAAACAGTGTTAAGTGTGACATGCATTCATGACTGTAGACTTAAAGGTCCACACACGGGGGATGCGTCTGTAGAAGAACAACGGCATCTGCGTGCTGTGGTAGTGTTTAAAGTTTTTGTAAAATATATTTTCCCATATAATTGTCTTTGTTGTATCAACAGCACTTTACTTACAAGTGAAATAACGTTATTGTTAGAAGTTAAATTAAATAAAATATAATAAATCTATATATATAGATATATATATATATATAGTGGAATCATTGGAAAGTTTTCTTTTCTTCCTTTTTTGTGATAATTCAGATTGTCTTTTTATCTTTGTCCGTCATACCAGACAAAACAAACCAAAAATACATGTTTCAGGACATTTTTTGAGAGGATAAAATGTTTTTGTTGAGAAAGTTTGTCTATGTCTAGCGATTTATCATTTTTCATTTGCTGTTTGGGATGAGAGGTTAAAAACCAAGCAAATATCTGGCAAAAATAAATTGGCAGCTTTAATCGGCCATTGAGCCAAACCCAAATTCAGAAGAGTCGGTATGCCTCAGTCGTCTCGTAAAAAAAAAACACATCGGTCGACCATACTTACTCCTTTCATAACCATGACATGACATATGTGTTGAATGAAAGTGAGGTTTATGCATGTTTATGACAACTGTCAGTTTAGGCTTAATGCCAGTTCACCCTTGCCCCTAGGTCGGTACAGCTGTCCCGATTCTTGTTGAGCTGGAGGAGTAGGTGAAGGGGTAGATAGCCCTGAAACTGAATTTTAGAGGCAGATAGATTTGAGTAAGATCGACCGATAACGGATA
>JAQIUQ010001469.1:0-90000 GCA_030378365.1 Hybognathus amarus
AGTCATTATATATTTTTTTCCAAATATTTATGCACTCTCCTAAAGGATTATTAGGAACACAACACTAATACCTGTGTTTGACCCCCTTTCGCATTTAGAACTGCCTTAATTCTACGTGGCATTGATTCAACAAGGTGCTGAAAGCAATTTTTAGCAATGTTGGCCCATATTGATATGATAGCATCTTGCAGTTGATGGAGATTTGTTGGATACACATCCTAGGCATGAAGCTCCTGTTCCACCACATCCCAAAGATGCTCTATTGGGTTGAGATCTGGAGACTATGGGGGCCATTTTAGTACAGTGAACTCATTATCATGTTCAAGAAACCAATTTGAAATGATTCAAGATTTGTGACATGGTGCATTATCCCACTGGAAGTAGCCATCGGAGGATGGGTACATGCCGGTGGCCATAAAGGGATGGACATGGTCAGAAACAATGCTCAGGTAGGCTGTGGCATATAAACGATGCCCAATTGGCACTAAGGGGCCTAAAGTGTGCCAAGAAAACATCCCCCACAACATTACACCACCACCACCAGCCTGCACAGTGGTAACAAGGCATGATGGATCCATGTTCTCATTCCGTTTACGCCAAATTCTGACTCTACCATCTGAATATCTCAACAGTAGTGACCACTTTTACGTGGTCTCGGTCTCTGACGGTCTTTGGTCTTGGTCTTGTTTTGGTCTCGGACCTCTCGGTCTTGCTCTAGGTCTCGCTGTCTCAGACCGACGTAGTGATCGGGATTTAGCAATACAATACTACAATATCTGCGACGATATCCGCAACAGATTGAGGTGTGCGTCCAAGTGAAGACACAGTGTACGCGAGCCACATGAGAAAACTCTGACCGCAGCGGCAACGAGCACTTTGATCACTTGATTTAAAAACACATATCATGTACAGTTATTGATGTATTCATATTTAGTAAAACACTATCAGTGACATGATAGGTTTTAACTTCATTCAGGAGATTTTGGGTAACTGCACAACTGACAGATGACTTTGAGCGCACAGTGTGTGTGTGTGTGTGTGTGTGTGTGTGTGTGTGTGTGTGTGTGTGTGTAACCATAGCGACAAAACAACCAATTTTGGTTCCTGCATTTAAGCTTATAATTTCGTTTTTAAAAATATTTATGTATTTAAAAGTTGCAGAATGGATTCATTTGGAGACTCTGCAATCGGCAGAGATAGACAGGCAATGCAAAACAAAATCTTACAAGTTATTGCTTTGCTTCAACAACACTAGTCTGTTTTTTGGTCTCGGTCTTGGTCTCGATACCCTCTGGTCTTGGTAGTGTCTTGGTCTCCTGTTTAGGCGGTCTTGACTAAAAGTCTACTCAACAGAAGTCGAGACTCATCAGACCAGGAAACATTTTTCCAGTCTTCAACGGTTCAATTTTGGTGAGCTCTTGCAAAATGTAGCCTCTTTTTCCTATTTGTAGTGGAGATGAGTGGTACCAGTGGGGTCTTCTGCTGTTGTAGGCCATCCGCCTCAAGGTTGTGCGTGTTGTGGCTTCATAAATGCTTTGCTGCAAACCTCGGTTGTAACGAGTGGTTATTTCAGTCAAAGTTGCTCTTCTATCAGCTTGAATCAGTCTTGTGATGTAATGTGTAATTTCTGAGGTTTTTTTCAACATGGCTTTCTATAATAATTCACAATTTTGAGATTTTCACTGACTAATCACACAAATATATCATAGGGTGTCGTATGTCTTTAGAAAACTTGAAAGATCACAGAAAAGATACATTTTAATAATGCTTTTAGCTTCTTTTTTTAACATCGAAAGCTCCAGTACCCATTTTATTTGAATTCGAGAGGATCCATAAATATCGTAATTTAATTTTTTTTTAGTCAAGCATCTCTTCAAGTATGGGTGTTTGTGAAAGGAATTTAATCAAGATGAGCATGACGGTTGTATCCAGTTTTGAGCCTGGGCTTAATAAACAAATCACCTTCAAATAGACTTCAAGGTGATGTATTTGTTCCATATTGGATTGGATGTTTTGTGAGATGTAGTAAAAGGAAAATATGTTTGTTTTGCACTTTTATGTGGAGGAATGAATATTTGCTTCAACAAAAGTTCACACTTGATATTGCTTGAGGACAGGGAAATTTCAAAGCACGCAGTGAAGCATCAGCCAAATCAAAGCTGACTGAAAAAGATGATGGGAGAATACTATCCTGAGCTCATCTTTGCGAGAGAGCACAGCACGGTCCATTTGTCATTGAGGGGAAAAAGATGAGGAGGATGATGAAATTGACCGAAGATAGCTACCGGCATGTAACTTTTCATACTTTCATGCATTTCAAGATCCTTTATGATTGGATGGTATGCAAGATGCATGTTATCTTATTTTGATTCAGGCTGTCTCGCATTTTGAAAGAAAATCGTACATTTTGGTGTGGGCTCAACCGTATTTTCCGTTTTGTTTTAAACCTTGTTCCACAAGCTATCTGTCTGTCAGAGGCTGAGGGACCTGCTGTTGGCTCCAAGATTAGGATTGACCTGGCAGCTCCATCTATTCAATTTACACTAAAGTTTAGCAGAAAGCAACGCAACAAGGCCCACATAACACATTGCACCCTGGGACAGTTGATCAGTCACAATGGATGGGCCATGATCGGAATGGAAAGAGGGTCTTGGGTATAATCTCAAGGCCCTTTTCACCAGCCCCCAACATTAAACATCCTCCATGTAGCGATGGAATATCTGATTCATTTCCGTGAATCAGTTTGTTTGAACAATTTGAATTGTTTGTAACATTTCTGCTACTTGTCTATAATCCTAACTTACTTTTTACCCTTAACAGTCACTTGCCCCTATACGGGCAACCTACATTTACTTCACTATATTACTATTAAATCCTAATCTAGTCATGACAAACTACATGTATATATCATTGGAAAGGTCTAAGATTCCTAAATAGATATTTTAGCACTGTTTTTTTCTTACAAATTATGAATGAACAGTAATATATGAATTTATGACAAGAGTGCGGCTCAAATATTGACGTCATTACAGGAGTTTTTGACCTTTGCCACAAAAAGTTGACACACACACTTTTAATTATTGAAACTTTGTTTTTAGTGCTAAAAGTTCATAATAAAACATAATTAGTATTTGTCAATAAAAAAGATACAATTATATTTTAAAAGTAAGGTAAGAAGTCTTCTAAAAAGTATAATATATATATATATATATATATATATATATATATATATATATATATATATATATATATATACATATATATATATATATACATATTTTTTATTATTATATCTCATATTTTAGTAGTTATCATAAATTAGGTATCATTTGAAAGCTTACGAACTCAGAATTCATCATGTGAAAACCTTTTTGAAATTGGACGTTGGGTTACCATAGAAAGTTTTTTTTTAGGCCCCTCCCCTTTTGGGCATCATCTTTCATAATTTATTCTAAAAAAAAAACATTTTCTAATCTTGACAAAACACATATTGTCAGAAAGGTCTGAGTCTCAAGGTTCCATATTTAGTGACGGAAGTGATATTTGGATAGAAATGTATTAGGGGTGTAACGATACACAAAACTGACGGTTCGGTTTTCCCACGGTTTTGACGTCTCGGTTCGGTTCGGTTTTAGAAAGCTAAAATGGCTTTTTTTTAAACAGTGGTATAATGAAAACAAGGTCTTTGTCTTTAAATTAATTCAGTTACAATTAAACATTTCACAAGGATTAAAAAAATCTGCTAATGCTGTGAACTATATTGAAGGCTGCACATTACTATAACATTAAATGTTGTAGCATAGACTTTTAACCTAAATTCAGATGCCATTTATTTTTTAGATATAATAATCAACACACAACACATTGTATGAAAACATGTAAACTGAACATAAGGCAGTTTTTACATTAACTTGTGTTTACTCTAATAATTACACAGTTGTCATTTTCATGAAAGATATTTTAAACAAATTAAATAATCAAGATATCATTAACAGGTTAAGTAAAATATAATATACAGGCTAACAGTGCATTTATTTAGTGCAAAAGTTAATTTATAGGAAGTTGTGGACACTGAATCACTTGCCTGCTGAGGTAAATATAATGCTAGTGACAAGCTAAAGCTTTGCTGTTTTATTGACGTCTTTCCGCGGCTGAAACACTGATTGAGCGATTACACGAGTTATGATGCCTTTCAGTAAGTACACTAATATCTTTCAACATACCTTCAGCTGTCTTTTCTGTAACTGAGGAAGAGATGATTGCGTTTACTCGTGCACCGCGGCTGCCGCTTGAAATGAGGAGCCTAGTAAACGATCTGTCACGTCACATCAAAGAGCACCAAAACGCCATTTATTGTTTGAATTTCGTGATCAAATAGACAGAATCTGAAAGATTACACCTTGCTTATTATCGAAAGTAACAAAACACGGAGCTTGTTATTTGGTGTTAATGGTGGTTAGGCTACAAAACTGAATTCATTGTGTACTGTTTACATAAGACATGAGGTCCATTGAGCCGGGCTGGGCAGGGCCGGGGTAGCAGGTGGCGGGGCGTGTTCGGTACGCAATGACAGTATCGCGATTCGAATTCGTGAGTTCAGTATCGCGGTTTTTCCGGTTCGGTTCGAAAATCGTTACACCCCTAAAATGTATTAATTTGTCATGGCAGAATGCATGCAATCAAATTCAATGGAATTCAATGGCACCCGGTGGCTATTTTTGGTATAACGCCTAAACAAAATCTTATGGGAACTTAAATTTTCGTGATATCAACTTTAAATTTGGAACACAACTTGGTTAGATGTATAGCTTTCATTTTATAGTAATTTTATAGTAAAAAAAATATATTTTGTTAAATATTTACTTTATATTAAAAAAATATATTAATAAAGTATATTTGATTCACTGTAAATTATAACTTCCATAACTTTTTTATACTTTCATTTTTTGAAGTGCTTTCACTTCAGTAGTAATCTGCTCATTGTTTTCTTTAAAACAAGACCAAACTTAGGTCTATATTCCAAAGCATTCTTGAATTACAACCATTTAAGTTTGTATAGTGCATTTCAATGTCTATAATCAAAAAGGTGGGTGACAGGTAAAGGGTTAAAATCATAAACGAATTTAAACAATGACTTAGACCATACTTATTCATCGTAAAGATTTGTCTCAACAGGGACAATTTATGAATCTGACATTTTCCCTCATTTTTCATGAAGTTCCCTATTGCTTTGTTCAATGCCAGCAAGTTTACATGCAGGATCCCGTTTATTGTTCATAAGGTGACTCGTGACAAAAGAGGTCAAGGAACCGTCATGCTTTATAAGTGGAGGCAATGACAATTTCGCAGGTCAATGAATCCAGAAGCGGTGGCACTCCATTGAGGTATTGTTTATTAAACTGCTTGTATTGGTTGTCTTCAAAGCAGGCCTGCTGTGTCAGCGGGTATACGCCACACGTTATTTGAGGGTTGTAATTATCATCACCGTTAGGACATATGAGTGATAAGGACTTGAGAATGGCCCGCTGAGCGTCACAGGAAATTGCACACGCAGAGACAGAATGAGCTGGCACGAGAGCCGGTATGAGCTGCGATACGAATTCAAACGTCTGGAAGAATTTATTCATTAGCAAACTGACCTTTTGTTTTCTATGTTGAAGACGCTTCACCACTCATCTCACTGGCTCTATCAGCTATCTGATGGAGACGAAGCTACTCGGAAGTGTGTTGAAACGACGTCAACAGATGGAAAGCAGTCCGCTGGCTTATGACTAAATTCCACCAGGCATTCTACGATGACCCGGATTAATAAAAACTCTAGCGGATGCGATGCAGATTCATTACGTAGCATCTGTTCCCCTTCTGCTACCATGCTGACGTATGGAAATAAAATATGATATCTCATGAAATATAATGCAGTATAAGTGGATTAAACCAAGTGGAGGCATCCTGCATACTCGAATAGATTCGGTAACATTCTGGAGATGCTGAAAAAAAAAAAAAAAGTGGTATTTGTTGGTTTTATGTTAGTGTTATATATTTATTTGAGTTATTTGTTAATTGGTATTTTGCCTATTTTTGTAGTTTTTACTTATTTACTATAATTTATAAGCATTGTTTTAAATGTTTATTATTTGTTTAATGTTAAATTAGTCTCTTTCTATTTTAATTAACATTAGTTTGTTGATTTTTTTTTAATTAAGATAAAAGTATTTGTGGGTTTTTTGTTATAATTGTATTTTGCTTATTTGTTATCATTTTATTTTTTGTTCTAAATTCTCCATGTCAGTGGTATGAACAATTATACGGATAGTCGCATTTTATTAGCATGTTAGCACAACCCACTAGTTGAGACCGCTTGTCTATGCTCTTTGGTGATAGTGTGGTGTAGTTCTTCTGGATTTAACTGCAAGCTGACACTTCCTGTAATAGGCACCCTCGGTTTTGATCACCGCACGCGTGCTGTGTTTTTTTTTTTAAGTCCCAAATTCGAGAGCTCATTTGAATAGACCATGTTATTTTGTTGGCAGAAACTTGTCAATTAAACCCTGGAGGTCATAGTTGGGTCATAAAATTATATGACAATGTGAATTCCTCTTCCTTTCTTTTTCTTATTTGGTGAGATCAATGAATGTTAAAAATACAGTGCTCATTATATCCAGGCAGGAAGAAGCACTTTGCGGTTGATTTTTGCTCCAGGGTGGACTGCTAATGTTTTCAGACCTGCAATACTCAAAACAATATAATTTAGTGTGAGATCCTGGAGAAAACACACTATTAGTACCCCTCAAGGAAAGTTAGTAAAGAATTTGGATAACTTAGTACTTAGTATTATCAAACAATAAATGATGACACATTTAAAAAAGATTTAAGTAAATTTGTCATTTACTCACCATCATGCCATTCCACGCCTGTATGACTTTTTGTTTGTGGAAAATCAAATATAGTACAGCTCAAGGGTTCTGTCGCCGTCTAGTCTTGACATGAAATATTTGAAAGTTGAGAATTACACTCAGAGGGGAAGTTTTAGTGAATAATGGCTTGAATTTCAGTTTGTTTCTCATACTGAATAAGACAAATTTAGAGCACAAGTTGTATTGGCTGCTTCTCTAGGCCATTTTTGTCATTTTGGAATTCGACAACCATTTTGAAAAGAGCACTGCAGATTTTCTGCTAAAGTCTCTAGGTTTGGAAAGTAAACAAAAGACGTCAGTTTTCTTTTTGGGTGACTTTAAAGTGCACCTATTATGCAAAATTCACTTTTACATGGTGGTTGAACATAAATGTGTGTTGGCAGTGTGTGAGCAAAACCACCCTAGAATGATAAAAATCCACCCAGTGTTTTTTTTTATTTTAAAATCATCTGCACTGTCTCAGAACGAGCTGTTCTAAGATTCAGCGCTTTGTGATGTAGAATTGAGCAAGGGGTTTGATTGACAGTGTGGTTGTGGAATAGACCCCACCCTTGGTGATCTGTACACCATCCTCCATTGTTTCAATGACAGCTGGTAATGCCTCCTTGAAACATTTGAAACACTCACTTGAAACAAGTCTTCTGTTGTGGGATGGGATGTAATAATGACATACATAATAGTTTTCACTTATTTCTGACATCAGCACCACTGAAACACAGTGGATGTATTGTATTTTGGAAGTTTAAGTGGCGCCTTTCCTTCGTAAATAAGTTTATGTTTGAGCAAATCATTTTCTGACTGACTGATTTGTGAACGAGGGTCGATTTCAAGCAGGTCTTGCTTCAAAGTTAATCCTCAAGTGTGGATCGTTGTGTGTGTAACCACATGTTTTTTATATATATATATATATATATATATATATATATATATATATATATAAAATATATTGCATTAAAAACTGCATATATTTTCTTGTTCTGTAACGTTAGCTATCTCTCACATTTGCCACAGAATCACCTGTCAGGAGAAGTAAACATGACGCAACAGGTCCCTCGCATAAATGTAATTTCACTTGTCCGTAGCAAATTTTATCACAGTATGTGCATGTAGTTTCAAAAAAGTGTGCCAATGTTAGTGTTTGTGTGTGTCTATGTGTGTGTGTTGCACACCCATAATTGCAAAGGGGACGTGATTACAACTCTATAAGTACATAAATGTATCAAATAACCACACCGAGATGTCCTGGTCCATTCTCATTTGTGTTTATTCTTCCGAAGTCTCTTCGTCATCTGGGTCTGATCAGAGACTATTTATATATTCCAATTCAAACATGTACGGCTGAATGACATTCAAAACAGCGGGTCTCTCACTCTCTCAGCCCTTCAGCTTACTGATTGCCATAGGTATCAAGTTACGCCCTCATCCAAAAGCAGGGCGGGAATATGCAGCTCATTTACATTTAAGGTGGTACACACCAAAACAGCTCTTTTTAAAACAGGCCCCAAAACTGACATTTTAAAATGGTTATAATCAAGTAACTGTTGGGTATTTTGAGCTGAAACTTCACAAATACATTCTGGGGACACCCAAGACCAATATTACATCTTGTAAAAAGGGTGCCCTTTAAAGTCAACGTGAAACAAAGTTGCAATTGTCTTTTCTTTCCAATTGTGATGTATATTCAAGTGATATGGCTTCTTGAGCAAGTGAAAATGTAAGATGGGACTTGATTTTCTCAGTTAGGGATTGATTGGATGGTTGTGGTTTGCCATTGGATGATCTCAGGCGAGTGACAGGTTGTCCCGCCCTCATGCAAGTAAACACATCATCAGAGAAGAGAAGAAATGTTGCTTCAAGAGAGAGGGAGATTATTTTGGTTAAATTATGCGGGCACATGAATTCTCATTTTGATTTCATTGTGACTAAAGCTGTTTGGTATTCCTCGATAATAGTTGTAGAAATGAACATATTTGTGGACATTGGAATCTTAATTATTAGAACTTAGCTGTGATTGTTTTAGGAATGGCATCATTGTAAAACAGTTGAGTGTCAGACTAGTGTTTTCATTACTAAGGTTGATTTTTGTATCAAATATTACCTGAAATAAGAGGGCAGTTGTTGTTTGGTCCTCATTTTCTTCTTAATATGACCACTGTCTTGTGTTTTCAGTTGAGTCCAGCCTATTTTTCACCTCAGGAAGAAGTTCTGTTCCTTTGCCAACTCTTGCCTGCAGGGACAAATTAAGACACATTGAGGTATATCTGAATAAAACTGCAGGCCTCACAAATTGCTCTGTCCTCGACTGGCAAAAGCACCTGAACTGTACAATTACATTGCCACGTATGTGTTTAGATTTTTATACAGCTAGACATAAGCCAGTATTACAGCCATGCTGTCCGGGCAAGATAACACTGAGTGCTATGAGTAAGCGAAGCACTTCACTTTATCCCCCTCAGCTCCTACAGAACTTCCTGGGACTAAACTCCGATCCAGTGATTGCCAGGCACAAGCCAAATGTAGGAGTGTAAATGGATGATAAAACTGTCATTTCGCAAATGATAGATGTAGCTTAGCTTGCATTTCATTTCAGAGCAAAAGAAGAGTTTAATCCTTCAGTTGTGCTGGATTGTCATGCTAGTTGTTTTGATGCTACTTAGCAGATGAGTGTCAAGAATTAGCAGGTAGCAACACAACTCGCATATTTGACGTTACTTCATCTCAAAGCGTTAAAATGAGGATCCGTATTATGTCTGAGATGAGAACAAACTATTATCTATATGTTAGCCTGTTCAAAGGAGCCAAATGAATACCGAGCAACCCCAGTTAACCCAGCAGAACAGAACTTCCGCTAGTCATAAATGTGAAGCGACAGCTTCATGTCAGTAACACATAATGCTCCTAATGAAACTGTAAGTCTCTATAGCCTAGGCAAATTGAAGCTTGTTGCAGAAACCCAAATGTAGACTTGGACAGAAAAGGCTTTACTATTTCTGATTTGTCTAGAAATAGGAGCTTGAGATGAAATGAGAAGCTTTGGCATGTTAAGGCATGAAACATACTACACACAATTACATGAACGCAAATACTTCTCGATTCCATGTGTTGTTTTGGTCTGAAATGTGCCAGAATGTGTTTTATTACAAAACCACAAGGGGCTTTTGCAATATTAATGCAAACGCTCTTCTTCTGCAGTCAGTTTAATCATAACGCCACATCGACAAATGGCAGCTTCTGTTACACTGGAGCCGGGAAGTGAATCACAGAAGATTTGGTTCAGTGGGAAGTCAATAATAGGGCAATAGAATACAAATAAAGTTCTAATTCTTTCTAGAATTATTATAAATTGTTTTTTATTTGATTTTATTTAATTTTTACAAATTCTGTTTTAGTTTTCAGTATATATTAATTGAACTGATTACTAATGATTGTCCAATTCTACATTCTTTAATTTATTCATCCACATTTACAGTTGATTACTTGATTGATTTGATCTATTTTTCTTCACAGCTCATTTAGCATTTTCACAGTTTTTATGGTTGATAGTCATTTGGGAAACTGCTAAATCGTTTGAGATAACAATTACTTTTTCGTGGACTGCATACGTATCCCACAATCCTGTGTGTTCGATTCTCTGACATTCGAGCTCAAAATAAAGATGCTGTCTGAAAGTTGCGGTTGATGGGCAGTTCGTGCGTGAATATGTTTTTAACCAAATGTTTTCATTTTTCTTTTGATGTCATTTCTAGTACTCTTATGAAATATTTGCTCACCATTCACCAAATTTCTTACAATTCTGTTGCAGATCATTAAACCATTATGCTGCAAAGGGCAGAGAGGCGACAAGTCAGCTGCCTTGGCTTGCGGACGCAGCCCTAGTTTAAATAATGCCACTTTTGTACAAGTTAATATGAATGTTTAGGGTCTAAATGAAAACTTTGTAATATAAGTTATTAAAAATTCTCATTAGTGTTTTAAGAAAACACCATTTTACCTTTTCAAAATCAGCTCTGTTTTCAGCAAGCCGTTTCAGTGCATATGCCTTTAAGTAGTAAACCCCGCCCCTCTGTTCTGTGGGTGTGAACGCACGTGGAATGTTGCCTTGACAACAGTTGAAGGTTTTGGAGAGAATGGCAGCGGGAATCTCTGAGGACAAATCTGTGCAACCGTATCAGTTTGAACCGCAGTCGCACCGCAAAGAAGTTCGACAATTAAGGCTTGATGACGTTTCTGAATGGTTGGTTAACGTAATGTTACTTTGATCAATCTTTGTACGCACTGGCAGAGTAGAGTAGTGAGATACGAAAGCTGTGTTTACTGATGTATACGTTAGTTCATTGACAGATTGACGTTACAACTAATGGTCATGAAAAACTTTTTTCCCGTGATTTGCAAAGATTAATATAAGGATTAATAAAACTTTAGGTGCAGAGGGAACATAAATAGTTGGTACCGATTATTTTTTCAGGAGCAGCTTCTTAGCAAAACCAGCTTTATACTGATCCTCGTTTATAAAGCAGTCTGGTGAGAATGATTCGCGCAAACAAGAAAGTATTGACGTTGATCGTGGGGAATATTCCCATCGTAAACAAAACTCAGCCACTGTGTCTTCAGCGGTTCAAATTTAGGAACATCAGAATGATTTCTGTGTTTGTTATTACACCCAAGAACAGAACAACACAGTCGCTTAGACGCCATTCTGCTCTAGTGTATCAACAACGACGGACTTTAGTCTATGATGACAGCTCGCTCAGGGCGGGTCTGTGTTGAAACACTGCTGTCAATCAACAACCGTGGGAGGGGCGTGCAACCGTGTGACGTCATGCGGTCGAACGGCTCGAATTCGAGACAGGGGAAAACATATTATGAGATTAAAACAAAACCACTGGATGGATTTTTATAAATGATGGTTGTGTACAGGCACTCACAACACACATTGCAGTACAATCAACTTATTGCACGTAAAAGTGCATGTACCATTATATGCCCCCTTTAATGCAATAGAAATTTGAAGGTAACTCTGGCGCCCCCTTGAGTATTGGAGTTTTACTGTCACAAGAAGATGTTAAGTATGTACTAGAAGATCACGTGCATTGTGTCTGTATTTGCATATATGTGTAGAGTATGTTCCTGATATAATATACTAGATATGAATATTTTTGGGCAATAATGAAGCGATTTGTTTTTAGTTATTTAGGTCCTGACTTCTCTTGTGTGAAACCAAACAATGACCTGAACCCTGTGTTTGTGGGAGTTTTGAATGTGTAAGAACTTGAGCCAACATCACCCCTGAATATGCATAACTCTGCACTATCCTGCATATTTTTGGAACGTATCGTTTCGCACCAGCAGTGGCTTAAAACCCAAGTTGTGAGTCATTCAGATGGTATGAAAAACATCTGATCACAAAAGCCGCTGCACTGCAGAAATGAAAAATATTAGGAATTTGTGAGAATAAAAAAGAAGAATTAATTAATTACAAGCCTAATATTGTTTTCAACAGAGACACTGTAATGAGATGCCTTTGAAGAGCGAGGCGTAGTGTTAAACTTGCTTGTTTATTTAAATGAAGCTGAAACCTGTGTATTTTACATGGGGCTCATTTGAATTCCACGGTGTGACCGTTTGGCCGTAGACAGCGTTTGACGTGATTATTCTAAGCTGAAGTGAACCTCCGCATTCTTAAACAGAAGAGTGTGTGTGTGGGCGGTCATGTGTGCTGGTGTGTGGGAATATTTTACAGTAGATGTTGTAAGGAGTGCTTCTCTTTTCAGTATTGAACACACACACAATGCAGTAAGTGAGCAAGAGAGATATCTAGCTGTCTGTAGTGCACTTTGTAATGCCTTTAGGAAGGTGAGAAGACATTTGGTGATTTGGAGAAGTGCCTCTATGACTTTACAACATTATGTGAAAACAAAAAGAAATTATATTTTTTGTGTGTGTTTTTATGTGTACACCAAATATGCATGGGAAAAAATATAGAGGAAGG
The DNA here is from genome assembly GCA_030378365.1 of Hybognathus amarus. Lineage (NCBI taxonomy): Eukaryota > Metazoa > Chordata > Actinopteri > Cypriniformes > Leuciscidae > Hybognathus > Hybognathus amarus. Next base: position 12,904 of record JAQIUQ010001469.1, read on the forward strand.
AAAATATTTGGAAAAATCTAAATTTTTCTTACATTTTTTACTCCTACCACCAATCATACTGTACCAGTCTGATTTTGGCCAGAAGTTTTTTTATTTTTTTATTAATATTAAATATCGGGGTAGGGGCTGGGAAAAATAGAAACAATGGCAAACTGTAGTTTTTTATGGAAGTTTGTTTCCGCCACTGAATAAAAAAATAAAAAAATTAATAATTGTGACTTGTCTCACAATTTTATAGTTTATTTCAGAATTGCGTGATATAAAGTCGCAATTGCATGTTATAAAGTCAGAATTGTGAGATATAAAGTCAAAATTGTGAGATATAAAGTCAGAATTGGGTGATATAAAGTCAGAATTGCGAGATATAAAGTCAAAATTGCGTGAAATAAAGTCAGAATTTGACGTGACAAAGTCGCAATTCTGAGAAAAAAGACAGAACTTTTTATCTCATAATTCTGACTTTTTCTCACAATTGCGAGTTTACATCTCGCAATTCTGACTTTATAACACATAATTGCGAGTTTATATGTAGAAATTTTGACATTTTTTCTCAGAATTGTGAGATATAAACTCTCAATTGCGACTTATCAGGCCAATTCTAAGGGAAAAAAGACCAACTTTTTTCCCCTCAGCATAGTTTATATCTCACAATTCTGACTTTATATAATGCATTTCTGACTTTATAACAGGCTATTGTGACTTTATATCTCACAATTCTGACTTTATAACTCGCAATTCTGACTTTATAACTCGTAATTCTGACTTTATATCTCGCAATTCTGACTTTATATCTCACAATTGCGACTTTATATTGAATTCTGACTATATCTCCAATTGTGACTTAATTCTCGAATTCTGACGTTATATCTCACAATTCTGACTTTATATCTCGCAATTTGATTTTTCTGGCAATTCTGACGTTATATCTGGCAATTCTGACTTTATATCTTCGCAATTCTGACTTTATTTCGCAATTCTGACTTCATATCTCGCAATTCTGACTTTATATCTCGCAATTCTGACTATTTCTCGCAATTCTGATTTTATATCTCGCAATTCTGACTTTATATCTTCGCAATTGCGACTTATATTGTCGCAATTCTGACTTTATATCTCGCAATTCTGACTTTATTTCTCGCAATTCTGACTTTATATCTCGCAATTGTGACTTTATATCTCGCAATTCTGACTTTCCATCTCGCAATTCTGACTTTATATCTGGCAATTCTGACTTTATATCTCGCAATTCTGACTTTATATCTGCAATTGTGACTTATATCTCAATTGTGACTTTATATCTGTCAATTGTGACTTATATCTTGCAATTGTGACTTATATCTCGCAATTGTGACTTTATATCTTGCAATTGTGACTTTATATCTTGCAATTGTGACTTTATCTGACAATTCTGACTTTATATCTCACAATTGTGACTTTATATCTCGCAATTCTGACTTTATATCTTGCAATTCTGACTTTCCATCTTGCAATTCTGACTTTATATCTCGCAATTCTGACTTTACATCTCGCAATTCTGACTTTACATCTCGCAATTGTGACTTTATATCTCGCAATTCTGACTTTATATTCGCAATTCTGACTTTATATCTCGCAATTGTGACTTTATATCTCGCAATTGTGACTTTATATCTCGCAATTGTGACTTTATATCTTGCAATTGTGACTTTATATCTCAATTGTGACTTTATATTCGCAAATGTGACTTTATATCACGCAATTCTGACTTTATATCTCGCAATTCTGACTTTATATCTCGCAATTCTGACTTTATATCTCGCAATTCGACTTATATCTGGCAATTCTGACTTTATATCTCGCAATTGTGACTTTATATCATGCAATTCTGACTTTATATCTCGCAATTCTGACTATTTCTCGCAATTGTGACTTTATATCACACAATTCTGACTTCATATCTTGCAATTCTGACTTTATATCTCGCAATTCTGACTTTATATCACGCAATTCTGACTTTATATCTCGCAATTCTGACTTTATATCACACAATTCTGACTTTATATCTCGCAATTCTGACTTTATATCACGCAATTCTGACTTTATATCTCGCAATTCTGACTTTATATCACACAATTCTGACTTTATATCTTCAATTCTGACTTTATATCACACAATTCTGACTTATATTCGCAATTCTGACTTTATATCTCGCAATTTTGACTTTATATCTGCAATTCTGACTTTATATCTCGCAATTCTGACTTTATATCTCGCAATTCTGACTTTATATCTCGCAATTGTGACTTTATATCACGCAATTCTGACCATTTTTTCTCGCAATTGCGACTTTATAACTTGCAATTCTGACTTTATATCTCGCAATTGCGACTTTATATCACACAATTCCGACTTTATATCTCGCAATTCTGGCTTTATATCTCACAATTGCGACTTTATATCACGCAATTCTGACTTTATATCTCGCAATTCTGACTTTCCATCTCGCAATTCTGACTTTACATCTCAGAATTCTGAGAAATAATGTCAGAATTGCAAGAAGTCAACTCGCAATTGTGAGAAAAAAAAGTCAGAATTGTGAGATAAAAAGTCACAATTACCTTTTATATTTTTCATTCTATGGCGGAAACAAGCTTCTATAGCTTTTGGATATTTTTAATCACAATCAAAAGTTGCATATCCCAGGAATTTCTATGTTTAAAAGTGGCCCAAATTTGCTTACAGTATATGATGAACATAGTAACACTGCCTCACAGCCTTGTTTCATCCTCTTTAAACAAAATGCGGTGTCATGTTTCCAGAGTGCATAATCCAATTCCTGAATTATTTCAACTCAAAAGCGGTTTTCTGCTGTCGTCGTAGTATTTTTCTTCAATGCATTATGAATATAATTGAATATTTTATCACACTCTGGCATCTTGCACAATATATAAAACTATAATACCAAGCATGTGTAATGAAGATTTCAGTCCTCATTACAAAGGTAACATAAAACGACTGCTTTATTTGACTTTTTTCCACAAGTTCATCATGAATATTTGAATTCACAAGCGAGCGAGTTGATCGAGACTTCAACGTCTTTGTATTTGAAAAGAGGTGCCATCTCCCTTTTATGTTGATGGATATTTACAGGGTTTGGCAGTGCAGATGCTTGAGGAACGTGTAGGCAAGGCGTTCAGACCTGAATGACGCTTCTATTCCAGCATAGGAGCAGGGGGCGTCTGGAAGTGGCAAGTGGTTGGTTTGTGCTGGCCTGTCACTGATGCTGATTACCTTGCGCTTTAGAAGTGCCACACATGCTAATATGATGTGTTCTGGTAGAGTACGTAGGAAGCGTGAAGGTCATGTTTGAAAGCTGAATTATACGCTACTACAGTAGGATTCATGCTACCTACGTGGTCCATTTATGCTGAAATGCAGATTGAATTCAGCGTGGATGGATATTTTTAGGCTGGTCAAATCAATATAGCCATTTCAGTTGATAAAACTAGTCAGGGGTTCTCAACTGGTGGGTTGAAAACTGAAAAAAACTAGGATTAATGCAATTAAAGGGATAGTTTGCCGAAAGTCGTTTCAAACCTGTATGACTTTCCCCTGCAGAACGCAAAAGGTATTTTGAAAAATGTTGTTTGTACCAATATTTGACCACATTTGGCTTCCATTGTCCCTGGACAAAACAGTTACAGACATAGCATTTACATTTATGTTTACTCATTTAACAGACACTTTTATCCAAAGCGACATACAAATGAGGAGAGCAATAATTTTCCAAAACAAAAGCATAAATGTTTAGTTGCAAATTATCTCAGATCAAAAATGAATAAAATACATATATATATATATATATATATATATATATATATATATATATATATATATATATATATATATATTAGGCTGTCAAACGATTAATTGCGATATATCGCATCCAAAATAAAAGTTTGTGTTTACATAATATATGTGGGCGCACTGTGTATAATAACTTATAATAACTTATAATCGCGATTAATCGTTTGACAGCCCTAATATATATATATATATATATATATATATATATATATATATATATATATATATATATATATATATATACACACACACACACACACACTACCGGTCAAAAGTTTAGGGTCGGTAAGATTTTTTATGTTTTTAAAAGAAGTCTCTTTTGCTCACCAAGGCTGCAATTTTTTGATAAAAAATACACAAAAAACACAGTAATATTGTGAAATATTATGACAATTTAATATGACCTTTTTATGTTAATATATATATATTAAAATGTAATTTATTCCTCTGAATTTTCAGCATCATTAGTCCAGTCTTCAGTGTCACATGATCCTTCACAAATCACTCTAATATGATGATTTTATGCTCCAAAAACATGTATGATTATTATCCATGTTAAAAACAGTTTTTTACATTTTTATTTCAGGATTCTTCGATGAATAGAAAGTTCAAAGAACAGCATTTATTTAATTAGAATCTTTTCTAACATTATAAATGTCTTTACTGTAACTTTTCATCAATGTAACTCATCCTTGATGAATAGAAGTATTGATTTCTTATTTATTTCCCCCCAAAATAAAACTAAATAAAACTTTTTAAAGGGTAGTGTTTAATGTAACAAAAGCTTTCCATTTCAGATAAAAGCTGTTCTTTTGAACTTTCTATTTATCAAAGAATCCTGAAATAAAAATGTAAAAAAACTGTTTTCAACATAGATAATAATCATACATGTTTTGGAGCATAAAATCATCATATTAGAGTGATTTGTGAAATTCAGCTTTTTTTCAGAGGAATAAATTACATTTTAATATATTAACATAAAAAGTCATTTTAAATTGTCATGATATTTCACAATATTACTGTGTTTTTTGTGTATTTTTATCAAAATATTGCAGCCTTGGTGAGCAGAAGAGACTTCTTTCAAAAACATAAAAAATCTTACCGACCCTAAACTTTTGACCGGAAGTGTATATATGAAGAGTTCAGATGCAAAAGCCTCTAAATGCCATTTGAAATTTTCTTCTAAAATGACCATTTTTATCAAGCTTGTATATTTAAGTTCAGTAATTTCACTTAAATGACAATTAGTAATCTTCATTGCCATTTAAGTGAAATTACTCAACTTAAATATACAAGCTTGATAAAAATGATCATTTTAGAAGAAAATTTCAAATGGCACTTAGAGGCTTTTGCATCTGAACTCTTCATATATAAATGATTAAATTGAACCTGCATCCCCTTGCACACTAAACAAGAACTAAAGCACTTGACTAAGTCCTTTATGACACTGAATAACTTGAGAAACAGTAAACAAGACAGCATTTTACTTCCTGAAAATGCATCAAATATCTGTTCTTTTTGTATTGACATATCTGTGCCAAATTACCTTGGCTTTACAAATTAGATTACTCAGACTTTCGCAAACAGTCACAACACATTTACTTCCTTAAACAGTCACGACACATACCTTTACTTTCCGTTAACCTTGAGCAACGGAAATAAGATGCTTTTCTCCTTGTTAGTAGTGACTGCCCGTTTTTTGCTTCTGAGTTAAATATAATTTCCAATACAACATATGCCTCTTTAGTCCCTCATCCCCATTCAAAACTCCGGCAAAACTATTGTTCCGGTGCGGCTACATGACTGACGTGTCCCACAGGACAAATCCAAAGGAATGAGACAGGGGAGCAGATGTAGGACACAAGCATGAATGACAGCTACAACACAGACTCTATTTGGTTAAAAATGGCTTTGCTGTTAATATAACCAATTAAGCAATTCCTCCAACATAGTTCAACATCCTTCATAACCGATGAATTTATAATGGCTTTTGCCAAGCAGATTTTACACTGAACATCAATTGGCCACACAACATAGTACCAAAATGGTTTATTGTAGAAAATTAACAATAATGGCTTTAAAATCAAACATTTACATCTTTTTCTATTACCATTACCTGCAAAGCTTAACAATTTGCAAAAAATTGTAAATTCTCAATAGGAAAACTTGTCACTTTGGTTACTAAATATGCCATATTTTCCGTTACTTTCATGTTAAGCAATCTGTCCATGTTGACATCTGCCTATTTTCTGATGAATTTACACCAAATACCATTGAATGCACAACATTTGACATCAGCAGCTAATGAGAAAGGAAACACTTTCTCCTCACACTAAAAAATGTAAGAGCCTAACTATTATGCTATGCAAAACAGTATATACATGAAAATATACCTATTTGCAGGGAAAGTTCAGCCCAAAATAAAAATTTTCATTTACTAAATCTCATGTAACACAAAAGACATAATTAATGTAGATTTGATATTTTGATAATAACTTATTAAATAATATATTATTTTGTCTCCAGTGGGTTTAGCGAGACAATAGGGTAAATAACTGTGGTTATTTTAAAAGAAAAGATCTGCAGATGGTGCGACCAGTTTTGGGGGTAACGCATTACTAATAATGTGAGTTACGTAATCAGATAACTTTTTATAATGTGAGGTACAGTAATCAGATTACTTTTTATAATGTGAGTTATTTAATCAGATTACTTTTTATAATGTGAGTTACGTAATCAGATTACTTTTTCATATAATGAGTAAAGTAACACATTACTTTTAAAATGACAACATTTTTTTTCTTTCAAATAAGTCAGGTTGCTTTTGTTTTCCCATTCAATGACGGACACCTCTCCTGTTCCCATGAGGCTATGTAAACATGATGGTTATTTGTTGTTTTAGACTAAATGGTAGCATGCATTTACTCATCTCAATTGAACAAAAACAGTAAAATGCTAACTCAGAATATTACGCACATCTGCAATAAATTAAAATGTGTAATAAAACTAATATACTTTCACCTGGTTTCACAGACAGGGTTTAAACTAAGCCATAATTAGGATTTAGTTCAATTAGGGCATTTGAGTATTTTTTTTTAAATAAAAATACCTTGACTGACTGGTGTGCATCTCTCAGAGCAAGTTGCTTTCAGTTAAAACAGCTCAAACATGCATTATTGTCTGGGAATATGTTTAAGCTTTGTTTGTGAAACCAGGGGTTTATGTATTTAATCTCACTTTATTATCAAATCTCTTTGCTGCTGACCTTTAATGATCTCATTGAACCATACGAATAAGCAAACATCATTTTAGATAAACATCACATTTGTCTTTCTTTTTTTTTTTGCTAAGTTAAAGGATTAGTTCACTTTTGAAAAAACTTTTGCTGATAATTTACTCACCCCCATGTCATCCAAGATGTCCATGTCTTTCTTTCCTCAGTTGAAAAGAAATTAAGGTTTTTGATGAAAACATCTCCAGGATTTTTCTCCATTTAATGGACTTCCATGGGAACCAGACAGTCCAAGCTCCAAAAGATCGTTAATAACAGTTTCAGATGCAGCTTCAAATGTCTTTAAACGACACCAGACAATGAATAAGGGTCTTATTATGCGAAACGATGGGTTATTTCAAAACTTATTCCAAAAATGTAACTTTTCTAAGGACAAATGTTAGCCTTGCTCTATTCTGGAGGCGCGTTTGTAACGTCACGTAATACGTAATTACGTTCAAAAGGTCACGGCGACGTAGCTGGAAGTACAGAGTCAGTAAGTTGAACACATAGGTTAAACGTGCAAACTAACTGAAACGCCGTTTACAAAAAAAAGGAATTAAAAGGTAAAACAACGATGTTGGACGATTTTGATTCTGTACTTCCGGCTGCGTTGCCCGTGACCTTTTGAACGTAATTACGTATTACGTGACGTTACAACGCGCCTCCAGAATAGAGCTAGGCTACCATTTGTCCTTAGAAAAGTTACATTTTTGGAATAAGTTTTGAAATAACCCATCGTTTCGCATGATAAGACCCTTATTCATCGCCTGGTGTCGTTTAAAGACATTTGAAGCTGCATCTGAAACTGTTATTAACGATCTTTTGGAGCTTGGACCGTCTGGTTCCCATGGAAGTCCATTATATGGAGAAAAATCCTGGAATGTTTTCATCAAAAACCTTAATTTCTTTTCGACTGAGGAAAGAAGACATGGATATCTTGGATGACATGGGGTGAGTAAATTATCAGCAAAAGTTTTTTCATCAAAAACCTTAATTTCTTTTCAACTGAGGAAAGAAAGACATGGATATCTTGGATGACATGGGGTGAGTAAATTATCAGCAAAAGTTTTTTCAAAAGTGAACTAATCCTTTAAGAGTGTTGAACTTTCTTCTCTTGTATCCCATTCTACTGCAATTTTGATTGTCAGCACAGCTAAATGGCTTGTTTGAGCTGCGCCACCTGCTGTACAGGTGTGAATTTGCATTTCTTTCAGACTGAGGCTTATTCATTTCACTTTTGGGGCTCTATCTTGCACCCAGCGCAATTGACTTTTTACACCAACGAATGCATCATTCCTATTTTGCACCCTTGCAAAGCGGACTTTTCCCTCCATAGACACACGCTGGCAAACTAGGGAATGAACTTGCGCTACCAGGGCAGTTCAGCGCAAAAAACGAGGCGTGTTTCGGTGCAAACATTCCCTGGTGCTATTTTGCAGTTCCAGAAAACAATTGCAAAAAATAGCATCTGAATGTATGCGCAATGCGCCACTGACTTAAGACCAGGTTTTTTCTGGTCAGTGGCGCATTGCGCATACATTCAGATGCTATTTTAAGCGTGCATGTTTGGCCATAATACAGAGTGTGAACAATGCGCAGTACACTGTAGATGATTCTCTCATCTACACAGATGCATTTTACTTTTTGCAAATGATGCATTATAATAAAGAAAAATATTAAAACACGAGGGAAATTATTGTTTGTCCATGACGATGGGAAAAATAGGCATAAAGCTTACACGTTTAACCATAATTATTATATGCATGTTTAACCAAAGCTAATTTGGGTTTGTCCCATCCCCAATGTCACTTCTCTTTCTTTTACGGCCCTGACAGAACATCAATCTCCTCAGCTGTGAACCGATTGTGAAGCGCCTGGAAAATGCTCCATTATAATATTATTGCGCCATGGATCAAGCGCACCTCGTTCATCATGCTCTTAAAGGGAATGTGATATGACACTCTGATTGGTTTGTTTCCCGTTACGCCCAAACCACACCTATGAATAATGAAGCTACTTCAGACCAACCACTTTTAGATTTGCGTTGAGCGCAAGAGTCATTTATCCCGCCAGTTAAATAAAAATAAAGGGCCACTCAGAAATGTGTAAATTTACTGTATTGGAGGGTCCGGGGTTTTCCAACATTCCATAGGCCACAATCAATAACCTTTTTTTGTCTTATTTCAGTACAGTAAAAAAAAAATTGAGTAGCCTTAACGACAATTCACCACGACGTCACTTCGGCTTTTGCCACCCGGAAGAATGTCTATTATAGATGTGTAAATATACTGTATTGGAGGGTCCGGGGTTTTCCAACATTCCATAGGCCACAATCAATAACCTTTTTTTGTCTTATTTCAGTACAGTAAAAAAAAAAATTGAGTAGCCTTAACGACAATTTACACCACGACGTCACTTCGGCTTTTGCCACCCGGAAGAATGTCTATTATAGATGTGTAAATATACTGTATTGGAGGGTCCGGGGTTTTCCAACATTCCATAGGCCACAATCAATAACCTTTTTTTGTCTTATTTCAGTACAGTAAAAAAAAAAATTGAGTAGCCTTAACGGCAATTCACCACGACGTCACTTCGGCTTTTGCCACTCGGAAGAATGTTCTTGTTACTTTCGATAATAAGCAAGGTGTAATCTTTCAGATTCTGTCTATTTGATCACGAAATTCAAAACAATAAATGGCGTTTTGGCGCTCTTTTATGTGACGTGACAGATCGCTTACTAGGCTCCTCATTTCAAGCGGCAGCGCGGCGCGAGTAAATGCGACCATCTCTTCCTCAGTTACAGAAAAGACACCTGAAGGTATGTTGAAAGATAAAACTGCAAAGCTTTAGCTTGTCACTAGCATTATATTCACCTCAGCAGGCAAGTGATTCAGTGTCCACAACTTCCTATAAATTAACTTTTGCACTAAATAAATGCACTATGTAAGCCTGTATATTATATTTTACTTAACCTGTTAATGATATCTTGATTATTTAATTTATGTTTAAAATATCTTTCATGAAGATGACAACTGTGTAAATTATTAGAGTAAAAACACAAGTTAATGTAAAAACTGCCTTATGTTCAGTTTACATGTTTTCATACAATGTGTTGTGTGTTGATTATTATATCTAAAAAATAAATGGCATCTGAATTTAGGTTAAAAGTCTAGGCTACAACATTTAATGTTATAGTAATGTGCAGCCTTCAATATAGTTCACAGCATTAGCAGATTTTTTTAATCCTTGTGAAATGTTTAATTGTAACTGAATTAATTTAAAGACAAATACCTTTTTTTTCATTAAACCACTGTTTAAAAAAAAGCCATTTTAGCTTTCTAAACCGAACCGAATTCGAACCAAACCGAGACGTCAAAACCGTGGGAAAACTCTAAACATCAGTTTTGTGTATCGTTACACTCCTAATATATATAGATTTTTTTTTAACTATAATGTGATTTTTTACCATAATAACAACTGTTTTTAATGATATAAATAAAAATATAATAAATGTAATATCATAGGCCTACACATAATTAGTAAAATAGGCTACTCTCTAAGCTAATTTTTCTTGCCAAAATAACATGCTATATAGCCTATCATGGTCATTAATTGGCTTTCCTGAGGTAAATGTTATGTGACAATTGTTCACACAAAAAACAAACACTGATTGGTTGATATTATAGATGAGGAATATAGATTTCGGTAAGTTGCGTGGAGAATATGGATTTGTGGCGTGAGAGCATGTGAAAAGTGACAATTGCGTGACTGGCAATAAGTCTGATTTTCAAAAGAGACTAGTTTACTAATATTAGTCTCGAATGATAGTCCCGGCTAAAGATAAATGCTCTGCTACGATTTGCGATGGACCGTTTTGAGAATACACGAAGCAGAGTTGAAGGTGTTGGCAGCAGAAATGTAAACATTGGATGAATCATATAATTTAGGACATAATTAAGATTTCCTACTTTTGACGACACAACGTTCACCCGCTATAACCTCCTCACCCACAAGAAATCAATACAACCCCTACACCTTTTGCTGTAAATCTAGCAGCTCAACACCAAACACAAGACGTTTCGTCATCAATTCAAATTTGATCAACAACAACGTGTTTAACTATGGAACTGTTACAGTAGCCGGCTGGATCTCTTCAGTTAGTCAGTCGCGTAATGCCACCCGGAAGTATCGCGGTGTTGTTTACACACATTCTGAAATGCCATATTGTGATCTTTGAGTTCAGCTCATGAAAAGGGGGCAAAAACAAAAGTTTTGCGTTTATAATTTTGTTCAGTGTACTTTTTCTTTTCTTTCTTTTTTAAAATCAAGTTAAAAAATCTGAGAGGGCATGATACTTCTGTCCAACTTGAATACGTTATGTAAACTTTCTTTATGAAGACAATTGTTTGCAGATTTCAAAGGCTTTACTTACTTTATTACAGCACACAAATCCTCTGCGACCTTGAGCGGCGAGATCCTTGTTTTAATTTCTTTCATAATGTGTTGTGATGAGAACTCAAGGTTTAGCTAATGCCTTCCTCTTCTCTCTGATGTCCCTGTTTTGTTGCTTATGAAAGATGGTGGCCCATTTTCTTTTCTACTGATTTTCTGTGGTAGAGTCAATCAGTAGCACTCCACACTATTCACTGGGATGACAGATTGTTCCCTATTCTTGAAATGATTCAAAGCATAACTCTGGAAATCATTAAAAAAATGTAACTGTCTCTTCACAGTCATTAAGTAGTGATGTGTGAGAATTGTAACACTTCTATTTTTTGAAATTAGACCAATTCCTAAAGGGACCGCCAGCAATGCTACATCTTTATGTATTTAGTACTGTGCAACTGTGCAAAAGTCTTAGGCATGTTAGTATTTTCACTCCAAAAATGGTTTACAGCCAGTTACTAGTTGTAATACTCCAGTGAGATGTTTGAAGGCACTAGGAGTCTGAGAACAGCCGGTTTGCTCCAGGCGGAGATCTGATCTCACCAGGACTGTAGTACTCGAGATCCGGTCTTGGACTCGAGTCCGGACTCGAGACCGTTTTTCTATGGTCTCGGACTTGTCTCGGACTCGCTGGTATTTGGACTCGGACTTGTCTCTGTCTCGGCCACTGGTCTTGCCAAATATGGCGTTTGGCTCTCGAATCTAAGTCCAACATTTTTGTATGCGTGTTCATTTATTACTAGCCTATCAGGGTAACGTTAACTTAGAAAATGTCCAAATTAACCGACCAAGTGCTCACTACAACGGAGCGCGTCTTCTCATGCTGTTACTATAGTTACTGGGTGTTGCTCACAATTCTAATACCCGCAGGTCTTCCCATTTATAATGCGGGATATTCCCGACCCGCAATCGTAATTCACACAGATTATAAAATCAAATCATTCTTTTAATAACTATCTGCCAGACGCAATTTCACAAACCGCTGAGTGTTCAGCGTTGTCGCGTTCTTCTCTTCTCTCATGTGTTGTGGAAGGCGCATCAAGCGCTGCCGCAATAAGACACACTCGCGTTCAGGAGTCGGGACATGACGGAATATTCACTTGCATTGGAGCCAGTAGTGCTTCGTGAATAAAGCTTAACATTTGCACGTCTTTTTAAGTCTTACCAGTTTAACATTCAAGTAATTTTAAACTATCAGTCCTTGCGCGCTCTCTGGGATGACTATGCGCACATTCATTGAAAATCCGCCTCAAGAACAGCTGGCCAGTAACAAAAGTTATTTTTCACGGATTAGCTATATTGCTTTAACACTCAGAATAGTGTCAATTTCGAGTCTTCGTGAGTATAATGGTCTAAACATAGTTAGCTTTGTCTTTAATAAGCATAAAACACATGCCAGTATGAACAGAGAATCTATGCTCTTAGCTCTTAAAGTGACAGAAACCAGACTAAAATACTATCCAGTGTTATTTTCCATTTGTTTACTTTATTCAGTTTCTGTCTATGAAGACTTGTGTAGACCTATTCAAAAACATTTCTCTTTATTTGTCTTTATTTGTATCTTTATTGTATTTATTTGTGCAACTTTTTTCAATTTAATTGACTATTTAAATCAAGCCTTGTGTTGTGTAAATTCTTAACAACATTACCCCATTGTAAAAAAAATGCAATGAGCACAAACATTTAAGCAACATAAATTTAAAAAATTTGTTTGGCAAAAATGAAATTCAGGCCCTGAAGACCTTTTTTTTCCTGTCCTGGACTCGGCTCTTGACTCGGACTTGAACCTTTTTGGACTCGATCTTAACTTGAATTCGAACCTCTTTGGACTCGGTCTTGACTTGGACTCGACTAGTCCTGGTCTTGGACTTGTCTTGGACTCGACAAAGGTGGTCTTGACTACAGCCCTAGATCTCACCATCATCGAGTGTGTTTGGTTGGGCTGGGTATTCGATTCAGATGTTCAAATTCTATTCGATTTCGATTTCGCAAGGGTTCAATTCAATTCGATTTTGATTCTCGATTTGATTTCAGATTCCTATTCGAGTTCTCGATTCGACTATAATGAATATTGATGTAATACAAATCCTATGTTATTAAAAAAGAACAGTGGACATAAGTTTACAAGTGGTTAATGAATAGAAAGAAATTAAGAGCCACAAAGCTGTATATAAAACTCTTTTTATGTTAGGTACACTATACACTACAGTAAATGCATACAATAAATAGACAGGATTTTTTCGATATTTTAATATTTTACTTAAATAATAATTATGATTCCTTACAATTAATGCTATATTATGTTGCTTTGAAAATAAAATCAATGATAGATATGGTTACGTTTCACCGTAAGACGTACCGACTGTCAGTTTTGACATAATTTTACGTGTTTTTAATTGTTAAAGCGGTATAATACATGTTATAAAACGGTTAGTTCGAATCCTTGATTCTGATTGGTCAAGAGCTGTGCTTTATTCACGTTAAAACACGGCTACGACCGCTTCACCCAACGGTTCTATTGATCGCTGCGCAACACTGCGGTTCTATGTTGTTTTTATTTGAGCTTTCATGCAGTTTTACACATTGGAACGTTGTTGCTGTTCACGCTCATGGACTATTTTTTCCAGCGGAAGGAAGGCTTTTAGTGATTTTACTTCAAGAAAGTTGCACTAACATTGTTTTTTACTTAAATATTGTGTGGCAACCGTTTTATAAAAGCAATAAGATACTCGAGGCAAGTGCTGTCCGCTTCGTGTCGTGCCTGACAACGCCCTTGAGCCGTTACTTATTCACGATACAGCACAGCCTCTCATACCTTATTGCTTACAAAAATAACTTTAGTTACTGGCGAGCTGTTTGTGTGGCGAGCACAGTGAAAATCATCCCTAAGAGTGCGCGAGCACGGAATAGTTTAAAATTGATTGAATGTTTAAACTGGTAAAACTTTAAAAGACGATGCAATGATGGCCCGATTGTGCAAGTGAATATTCCGCCATGTTCCCGACTCCTAAACACGATTGTGTATCGAGAGAAGATGCAGCACCGCGAGCCCTAAATATGAAAAAAAAGATTCGTAGAAGTTGAGAATCGATTCTGAATCGACCACATTTTAAAAAAACTGTACTGTGTCAACGTTTCAGAAGTTGCTTGAAGAAACCTGCCTGCAAAGATACAGTACTGTGAAAAGTTTTAGGCACAATCTCACTGGATTATTACAATAAGTGGCAAAAAATTAATCTTTGGAAATGTAAACTGATATTTTCTATTGGAACAATACAGAAAATATATAAATAACTGGCTTAAAACCTTTTAGAAATGTTTTGGGGAAAATACCAACATGCTTAAGACTTTTGCACAGTACTGTATGCATATCTACCGGGACACAGAAGTCATGGTTCGGTACTTACCTCGATTTTGGGTCACGATTTTAATTCGAGTACATATTGAACTGTCGATATGAATACGGTACAATTCGGTACAATAAGAAAAAATGGTCACGCTTTTTAGGGTCCAATTCTCACAATTAACTACAACTTTGACCTCAATGAACTCCTAATTACTGCTTATTAATAGCTAGTAAGGTAGTATAATATAATAATGAGGTTTAGAATAAGGACATGCAGAATAAGGCATTAATATGTGCTTTATAAGTAGCTACTAATAAACAGCAAATGTTCTAGTAGTATGCATACTAATAAGCCACTTAGTGAATAGTAAGAATTGGACCCTAAACTAAAGTGTTACCGGAAAAAAGCAAATCTGCTATGATACTTTTAATTTATTTTGAATAGACAATTAGCAGCATTTAGTCCCCTAGTTACTGTACAGCCTCATTTAGTGTATTGAGCACTAAGCAGTAAACAGAAAGCACTCTTGCACTCTTGTAGGTCTTTTTTTTTTTTTTTTGCCATGCTGATAAAAAGCAAAAGGTATTTGGTCACAATCACCTACAAAATTGATAAGTCGTTTTGAAAGTTCTTCTTAAATATATATATATATATATATATATATATATATATATATATATATATATATATATATATATATATGAAGAGTTCAGATGCAAAAGCCTCCAAGTGCCATTTGAAATTTTCTTCTAAAATGACCATTTTTATCAAGCTTGTATATTTAAGTTCAGTAATTTCACTTAAATGGCAATGAAGATTACCTATTAATTGTCATTTAAGTGAAATTACTGAACTTAAATATACAAGCTTGATAAAAATGGTCATTTTAGAAGAAAATTTCAAATGGCATTTAGAGGCTTTTGCATCTGAACTCTTCATATATATATATATGTTTTTTTTATAATCTGGGACATGGATTTCTAAAATGACCAGTTTAAGAAAAGGGTTTGACAAAATAATATTAATTAGGTTAGATAACCTAAAGTGGCCTTTATTAACACCTAACCAAAATTATTATTCATGACCAGAACCATGTTCTGACATCACAAGCAGCTCGCCAGCAGCTCTTCTCTCTCTTCTTGTTTTGGCGCTGCTGTTTTGCCAGCTATAAGACATATTTAGGAACATTAGTTCTGATAAACAAATCCCAAAAGTTGCTTTTCAAAAAGCACTAAATGGAAAACTCTGCCTCCAGATAACACCTACAATTTAATAATTCATCATTCCTGTATAGTTTAATTGTTGAATGGAACATCATGAACATGATAATCCCTGCAGCCTCTCTTTAAAGTTATATTTTACCATAACAGTCACGTCTCACTGTATTCACTATAAATGCACTTCACGCTCACTTGCCCCTCTTCCTCCACCAGATAAGAATGTGCGGCTCTAAAGGTAAAGCATAATTACTGCATTGTGCCGTTTAAAAGTTTACAGAATAATGACCTGTGTGTGCACAAAGTCAAAATTTTGACATGATTTTAAATTAAGACACTGTATGATTAATATATCGATGAATTCATTCACAATGGGGCCGATTAGATGTATAAAACAAACATAAACATGTATAAACATACAAATATTTGGGTATAGATATATCATTTTTTTAGTTTTTGTCTAAAAATGCAATGTACTTATGTGTTGTTTGGTAGTGATTTAGTTCAGATTTATTCACTGATTCCTTTTGCAAAATGACTCCTTTGATTATTTTCACCAAAAATTCATTCAGGTTTGCTCACTGATTCATTTTGTAATGACTCTTTTGATTCCATTCACCTAAGACTCATTCAGATTTGTTTAATTACAGTATTCACTAAGAATTTGTTTGTAATTTCTATTAATTATGTGAATCTTTCTGTAGATCACAATACCTGGTGACCAGTGAGCACTTTTTTCAGCCTGATAAGGAAGAGAAAAAACATGTTTGTAACTTTCAAAATGACTTCTGTAAACAAGTCAGTTCTCTGAAAAGATCCAAAACCATGGATTTGTTTAAAAACAATAAAGCTCCACTATTGTTGAGAATCATTGGACTTGATGTGAAACAGGCCTGACTGAAGCGGAAACTTGTCAAAACTGGTCAGCAGGTTTCTCTTCTTGAATCAAACAATAGCCAACAGCACTATCCATTATTGATGGCTGCAATACAAATAACACTTCACTTTCAGCTTGAAGGTGAACCAACGAAATACCCGTTCCCTTAAGTTCTGATGAGTCAGAGATGTGTGGGAGAAAGACTTTATATCAGATCTGGGCTCAAAGAGTCAGATTTTTATTTTTTTTATTTCTGACCTAAACCTCTATCATCATGCCATCAGCACAGTACATACTGTACAAAAGTGAAAATGAATTTTCACTTTCCAATTTCCATTAATGGCAGCTCTTTGTGTCCCACCAAACAGCGCGCACTCTAAATACTGATTTGTCCTCCTCGCTTCTGTTGCACCATGCAGTTGTGTGTGTGTGTGTGTGTATATATATATATAAAAATTAGGGTTGGGCAACGATTAATCGCGATTAATCGCTTTCAAAATAAAATTTTGTGTTTTCATAATACATGTGTGTGTATAATTATCTTGCATATATGAATACACACACATGCATGTATATATTTAAGAAATATTTGCATGAATATACTGTATATATATTTATTAGGTCTGGGTAATAAATATAGTTTTCTCGATATTAATCGATTCTCATTTTTACGAACCAGTATCGATTCTTAAATCTCAAGAATCGATTAGTCATCCTGTTTCATTTGAAGAAATGGAACATTGTATCGCGGCTGCGCGCTGCCAAAAAATCGCAATAATTTTTGTCCTTTGTTACTATTGATATGAAACAAAGTCTCAATTTTCAAATTACGTCCATTTTCTCTAGAAATTCAAAAACATAAATAACGTTTTGGCGCTGTGGCGTGAGATCGCTCTGGCGCAGCTCGAGAAGCAGCAGCGCTAATCTCTCTTCCGGCTTAATAATATCAGTCACAGCGCGAAATAAACATGAATGAGCATCTGAAAGTGTGTTAAAAGATAGAGTACAACTTATCGAAATCCGTATCATGTCACATTGATTCGCTCAATCAGCATTTCAACTGTGGAAAGACGTCAGTTAAACAGCTTGTAATCAATGTCATCGTCATATTTACCTCAGAAAACCCACATAAACTCGTTAGTCAGCTAGAAGAAATAACTCTAGAGAGGAGCATTTTGCTAAATATATACACCATATTACATATAATCTTAATGTTCTTCAATATTTAATGCATATTTCAATAAATCTGGCACGTTTTCATTTAAATGTTTACATTTCATATAATCTTCTTCTTATAAAAATAAATAAAAGTGTAATTTAAGTGTTTGTATAGCTACAAAACAGTTAATTATAACCTTCATATTAGGCTAATGAAGCAGGCTACAATTAGACTCCCATAGTTTACAGCATTAGTTAAGAGATTTGATTTTCTTGAGAAAATTTGCCATTTATTGTAACTGATATCCAAAATAATCAAAATCGAATTGAAATCGAATTCGAATTGCAAGCTTGTGAATTGAAATTGAATCAAATTGCAAGCTTGTGAATCAAAATCGAATCAAATTGTGAAATTTGTGTCAATACCCAGCCCTAATATTTATACATAATTTATATTAAATATAAATATTTGATATATTAATAACACATTTTCAGGGCTCCAAACTGCGACTAAAATAGTCGCATTTGCGACCAAATTTATTTATTTGCGAGTGAAATTTCAGTCAAGGTGCTCGCAACAAATTAACTACTCCCTTTGATTGTAAAATTTGCATCCTGCGTGCATGGTTTATAACCAGTAGCCTATCGCTTCATTTGTTTATGTGAACGTCATGAAATGAGATGCTTTGTGTGAACGTC
This sequence comes from Hybognathus amarus, assembly GCA_030378365.1. Lineage (NCBI taxonomy): Eukaryota > Metazoa > Chordata > Actinopteri > Cypriniformes > Leuciscidae > Hybognathus > Hybognathus amarus. The sequence continues at coordinate 31,768 of JAQIUQ010001469.1, forward strand.
ACTGAGAGAAAGCGCCAAAATATGAACGGGTAAAGCGAGTGTAATCTTTCCGCTCCAGAAAAAATGTCAAAGCGAAGAAATATCTGAATTCAAGCAATCATCATCTCTGTCAATCGCCAGCACGGATGACACGGCTCCAGCAGCGGTGCCAGTACGAGCGCACTTGAGAATGCTAGAAACGCATCTTTCCGCGTCAGTCAATGAACAACATGCTGAAAGACATTTCAAAACGTCCTGGATTCAGGAGTTGTCTGGCTGAGGTATGATCATGAGACACAAAAAATGTTTTGTGACTTTCGTTCAAGAGCAAATTCGTTTTACATATAACGTTAGGCTTCAGTAAATAGAGGAAAAGGAGTTTCCCAAGACATGATTTGTAGGCTATGATAAGAAAAACTACTAAATTAAAAATATTTTTTGCACTTGAAAGAACATTCTAGAAGTCTAATTCTATTGAGTAAGTTTGCACAAGGTTACAGAAAAACTGTTGTTTATTTTTCTTCAAATGCAGTCTCTAAGCCAATGACTTTTGAATGTTATACGTTTTATTTGTTGAAATTAAAAATAAAACATTGTAAACTAAACAAATGTTTAATTATTGGCAAAATGATCATGATAGCCTTTATATATCTAGCCTATGTGGTACAGTCTTGTTGATAGGCATACTTTGCTCTTGTATAAATATAGGCCTAATAAGTTGCATTATAATATGCCATAATGTATGAATTATGGCATATTATAATATCACATTATAATTATAATTATGGCATATATATAATTTGATCAGGATCAACACTGGCCCATCACTTGAACAGTTTGATCCTGAACCATGTGTTAAAGGCTGTCTTTCTGCAAAAAAACAAGAGAAGACAACCAAACTACTCAGTGGCCAAGTGATATGGACATAATTACAGTCAGTGTTAGTGAGACTGGCTCAGATACTGCATAAAAAATAAAAAAAAATCATTTGACTGTATATAGTTCAAAAGTTGGAAGTGACATTCAGTTCCCAGAACATTCAAAAGATGAAAATTCTGAAACTGTAAGAAGAGGAGAGACATGGTGACTAAAAGTAAGTGCATTGTCATGTGGCTCTTAAAAAAATTATTTGGCGCCTGTTTTTTCCCCTATAGGAGCCATTGGCTCCTTAATTGATTTTTTTGTTTGGAGCCCTGATTTTTCTTATATACATGCACGTGTGTGAATTCTTATATACAAAATAATTATACACAGTACACACACATATATTATGTAAACACAAACTTTTATTTTGGATGCGATTAATCGCGATTAATCGATTGCCCAGCCCTAAGCTAGATTGTAAATTCTGACAAAAATTAGCTATATTAGCTAGTTAAAGGCTCTGTAGTGTTTGCATTCTTATCACCATCAACCAATCAGCCATGATTACCTTAGTAATTGGCTCAAAACACCATAGTATCCTTTTTTTTTCCTGGAAACAGTCAGTTCACAGCACTGCCATCTTTGACATATTTTCCTTTTACTTCTCGCTCGACTAAATGTCACTGATTGTGCCCATCTCCAGCTGATGGAGATTTGAGTAGAAAACGAGGATATAACCTCATTAGCCGAGGCGACGAAAAGCTATCGAGACTGATCCAACTGATCTATCTGTAACCATGAGAGTAAATTGAACTGTCCTGCTTCAGTAAGTTGATCAGGAAGTGTCTGTGTGTGCGCAGTATAATAGCGTGTGTGAGTTCAAAGGGTTAGTGTCGGTTGAGAGGACGCGTCTTTCACGTTTCGGACACCCAAAGACGATGTCGGTGTTATAACAGTCTGATAATGGAGTAGTGTGTGTGTGTGTGTGTGTTTACGTATTTATTTACTAAATCACACACACATAGATATATAGAAGACACATTAATGTATATTAGCACTCTGGGTGGGAAGTGCTGCACAACAACAATCATACAATTTAAGTAACTCCAGGATTGCTTATCGATTTCTGAGATTATTGTTGCATCAGGTGGCACAAGGAATCGTTTTTGTGTCCTTTCCTAATGGTTACCAAATCAATCATAAGCAAATTATACAAGATCTATATCGCACTGCATAATGCTTAGCAGTTAGACCAATAAAATAGATCAGTATTGGACGGACGTGACTGGAAGAGCGAGATGAGGCTTTGATAATTCCCTCCCTTCCATTATTTATCTGTGTTGTAGCTAAACTGAGCGTGAACTGTAACTCATCTCGGCATGAAGTGATGTGTCTGGTCAACAGATCTCTACAGCTACAGCACTTCCTCTCTGAGGTGATACTTGCGTTGATTCCTCTCATTGTCAGTCGCTTCATATTCTTATAAATAGTTAATGTGAACAAATGTACGAGATGGCGTTTCTCTCCAAAAACTCCCACTGTTCTGTCATTTCTTATCTCAGTGAGCATCAAATGCTTTTCTGTCTTTCAGCGGGTGATTACAAAGGGGGAGTGACTTGAGTTAATGGCTTCATTATAACTTTTTGGATCATAAACTGTATAAACGATGATTATATTATAATCCGTATACACTTGAACAACAGTATTCTTAATTAAAGTCTTAACTAGCTCTTGCCCGCTGTGAAATAAATGTTTCTGGGGCAGTTAGCATTTGCATGCTGAAGCGTAATGTGTTTGATTTTGTCAATGAGTCAGGAGGCATTTGATTGGATGTTTTTGATGTTGACGGAAGCAAATGGCCCGCGGGTGTTTAGTTTGTGAAGTCGAGTTGAGTCGAGTTTTTGAGGTGGGCGAGGACCAAATGATAATTGGCCATTTGGTTTTTAAGGTGGGCGGAGTAAAATGTCCACTGGGTGTTTTGTTTCATGTGGGTGGAGTCACTATTAAGTATTTGGTTTTTGAGTTGGAGTCAAATGCTTATATGGGTTAGTTACTATTTGATAAGCACCTTGGGAACCAAGATTGCTTAAAGTGTTTAGGTGGGTGGAGTCAAATGATCATTAGGCATTTTTTTTGTTGATATATTTAACTGCCAATACTACATGGGTTAATTAGTATTTGATGAAGCACTTGTTCGTTTATGAACTTGGTTGTAAACGAATGTACTTAACTCCTTCCATGCCAACATTTTTAGTTAAAGTTTGATCATTTTCACTAAAATGGGTAACACTTTACTTGAAGGGGTGTGCATAAGACTGACATGACACCTTCTAGAGGTAGACCGATAAATCGGCCGATTTTTGGTATTTTTTAACATAATCGGCATCGGCCAATATCCAAGTATATCAAGTCGATTATTAGGCAGGCGCATCTGTGGGCAGCCTAGTGTTGTCGTGGAACACGTGTTTGACGCACGCTGCCGCTAGGGTCATTTTCCAGCCGAGTGAGCAGCAGACCTAAATATGAACGCGTTCAGGCACAACACTGGCCGTTAGTTAGCAGCTGGATTGAACATGGTTAAAATGCTGGCCAAACAGTGTTAAGTGTGACTGTATTTCACTGTAGACTTAAAGGTCCAACAGCGGGATGCCGTTGTCTGAAGAAACAGATCGGACGGTGCGTTGTGGTGTGTTTAAAGTTTTTGTAAAATATATTTTTCCCATATAATTGTTTTTGTTGATCAACAGCAATTTACTAGTGAAATACGTTATTGTTAGAAGTTAAATTAAATAAAATATAATAAATCTATATATATATATATATATATATATAATTGAATCATTGAAAGTTTTTTTTTCTCCTTTTTTGTGATAATTACGATTGTCTTTTTATCTTTGTCCGTCAACAAACAAAACAAACCAAAAATACATGTTTCAGGACATTTTTTGAGAGGATAAAATGTTTTTGTTGAGAAAGTTTGTCTGTATGGTTAAGTAATTATCATTTCTTTTACATTTTATCTTTCAAATAGAGGTTAAAAACCAAGCAAATATCGGCCAAAATAAATTGGCAGCATTAATCGTCAGCATTATCGGCCGACCCGGATTTCAAAAGATCGGTATCTGCATCGGCGTGAAAAAAAAAAACATATCGGTCGACCTTTAACACCTTCATAACCATGACATGACATATGTCTTGAATATGAAGTAAGGTTTATGCATGTTTATGACAACTGTCATTAAGGCTCAATCCAATTCACCCCTTGCCCTAGGTAGGTAGGGTGTCCCGATTCTTGTTGAGATCGAAGGGGAGGGTGAAGGGTAGATAGCCCTTGAAACTGAGATTTTTCAGAGGCACACATTCCAAACGGAGGGCTAAGGGAAAGTTCACCGAATGCATCGGAAATCACCGGCGAGATGGATCGCAAATGGTTAAACATTTAAAATTTAGCGCCAGAGGATTCCACCACACACTTTATTTACTCTTATAATAACACTATAGTCATTTAAATTAAGAAATGGTATAATAAATTACCTTTCCGATCAGAAAAGACCTTGTTATCATGGCGAAATCCTCTAAAACTCTGTAACGGCAGAGCCACTCGCGAACGACTGATGACGTATAGGGTTCATGAAGGGTTGTTCCATTTCATAGGGAATACTTCAACCCCTTGGCCCTTGTAACTCCGTTTTAAGGGCCAAGGGGTACATTCGAAAACAAGAGGTAGGGGCAAATATGACATTGTTGTACAAAACCATAACATCATAACCTGTCAGTGTCTTTGTCATGACAACTTGACATAAAATGAAGTTAAACTGTCATGTGTGTGGCTTTGACATTGGCTGTCATGAGGCCATTATAACTGTGTCATGAATATTTTTCGTGACCTCAACTACAGTGGTACTAATTGAATTTGTCATTAAAAACTTATAATGGCTTCATGACAGCCAATGTCAAAACCAACCACCTGACAGTTTAATGTAATGTTAACCAATAAAGCTAGGCGGTTTCTTAAGTTTGATAATTAATCTGCTATGTCATGTTTATGACAGGTTGTGTTGTCTAGTAATGTCAAGTTGTCATGACAAAGACACTGACAGGTTATGATGTATTGGTTTATGTCAAAGACATCTCAAACAATGTCATATTTGCATAAAAAATGTCATAAATGAGCGAATGACACTTAATGACAGTTGTCACAAACATGCATAAAACTTCATATTTATAACATATGTCATGTCATGATTATGAAGGTGTCATGTTAGTCTTATGCACACCCCTTCCAGTAAAGTGTTACCCAAAAATGTCATGGTCCTCAAAATATTTAGTTTTATGAATATCTGAACATGCAATCAACTGACCCTCTGCTTTTAAACACACAGAAACTGTGTCATACATAATTTTTATCAACACTTGAAAATGGGTAAGTTTCATTAAAAAAGCTAAATATTTAGCAAAGCTGAGAAAATTGTGTTTTTGTCAAAGAATACATCTATATCAGAATGATGATGAAAACATACAGTAGATTGAGTCCATCAACACCATTTCATTCTGTAACGTTAGGCAGGTTTGATTTATATGCTGTTAAATGTTGATGATCACGTTATTTTACATATGCATTTTTTTTTGTCCAAATGGATATTGTGGGATATTGTGTTTTGCGGTGGGTGGAGTCAAATGGTCATTAGACATTCTGTTCATTTGTTAATTGGTATTGGATGATGTCATTTTTTACATTTATTTTATAGAATAAATCTTGAACTATGGTGTTTGAATGATATTTGGCCTTTGAGACCAGGGTTGCTTTGGGCTACTGCAGAATGTGTCATGCACTGCAGTGCACTAGGTGAAATATTGAGAAGTAGACATTTTAAAAGCAGGATGTGTTAGAGGAGCTGTCAGTTTTCGGAGAACCATAAAAGGGGACAAAATACAGTTCCACCTCTCAGTTGTCATCAGACGCAAGAGCAGAGAAGTGTTCATAAATTATTCCTGTCAAGAACAAAATGGTGCCCCAAAAAAGAGAGGGAAAAACACGAAGTCCTTGATGCTGTTCGTTGCAAAACCTTCAGTTTGGTTTATCAAATATTTACGATCTAAATATCAGGCAATTGATGCAAAATGACACGATGAGTCAGAAATTGTATACGTGGCTTGAACAGACAGACAGGTAATGTTGATCTATTTTTTTTGTGTGTTTTTTTTTTCTACGTAGGTTCACTTTAAACTATAGACAGCTGTTGGGAGGAACAATTTTCTTACCGTTTCCATTTTGCTGCCCCCTGGGGTACATTTGAAACTGGCCTGAACAACTGTGTTTTGTCGCCTACAAAATACAGTAATTTCGTTGTCTCCCCTTGAATGTAGCATTTTTGTTTACCATGAAAGTCTCTGGAGATTCTGGATTTTTGCTCAAACTTACTCAACAGTGAGCCAAAGCTTTTCAGAGGGTTGTATTTATAGTCAAATGTGTGTTTTCTTTTAATTTCTAATACATCTAACAACATCTTAAGTTTAATCGCTGATATCCTTAGAAAAGTCTGTTTGAAAAAACTGTTCAGAGGCCAAAAAAAAAATGCAGCTTCCATCTTTTGTTTTTGCGCAACCATTAGCAATGTCTGTGAAAACAACCACAGAATTCGACAAAGCCGGATTTTTTTATGCAAAATATTTATTTTCAGGTGCTGATTGTGTTTTACTAAAATACTAACAGGCTCCAGCTCATTCCAGATCAAGAACGATGCAGATAAATCGTCACACGGGCCACCTGTGATCAGAGAGCAACAGTCTCGCTCAGCCATTTCAAACACAGCCTATCAATTTGTTAATGTTTGAACATTGTGTCTTATAATTGGCTTTCAGGAAATGAATGTGGGGGAGTCTATACTGTAGTTGGCAAGCTGCCTCCAAATGCCAGTAGGATTTTGTCTGGAGATAAAGCTCAGCTGCTGCTCGCTCTATAATCAACAGACTGGTTGTGTGGTGCGTTAGATAGCTCTGTTTCATCGCGACCTTTCAGTAACCTGTAAAGGAAGACGCTGATATGGGAACGTCACAGATTGCACTGGTTTTAATATTCACACAGGTACACAGACAACAGAGAGAGTCAGATTGGTTATCTTGTCTTAAAACAGACAGGTACACTGAATCAGATATTGGATTGCAAATTCAGATGGTTTTGATGTTTCTTTGATCCCTGGAAAAGTGTTAAAGTGCTCATGAAATCCAAATGGGACTTTTAGTTAGTTTGAAGTTGGCTTTATGTTCTTTGTAATCTCTTCTTTTCATTTATTTCAGTAATCGCTGTTCTCTCACCGCTGAGGATCTCAACAGACAGTGGTTGAAGCCGGACCCTAATTTAAGCCCCACAATTTACCACACCAAAGGCTTCCTCTATTACCTCAACAGCATAGGAAGGACTCCGCTGGTAAGTTCCCATTAAATATCACTGCACTGTATACTGACCCATTGAGTCCTAAAGTTCCATGAGGGGCCCGCCGGAAATTGCTCTGTGATCTCTGAAGCTTTCCGCTTCTAAATGCAGGTCAGGGGCGACCAAATCCATAAATGTATGTTTGGTACGAATCCATTTGGATATTAGACCAAACAGACTGAAGAATTAGGCCTCTGTGGATCTAAGCACTTCAGTGTTAATCACAAATTAAATTAATTAAAGGGCACCCATTATGCCCCCTTTTTACAATATGTAATATTGGTCTTGGGTGTCCCCAGAATGTATTTGTGAAGTTTCAGCACAAAATACCCCACAGTTAATTCATTATAACCATTCCAAAATGTCAGTTTTGCGGCCTGTTTTAAAAAGAGCTGTTTTGGTGTGTACCACCTTAAATGCAAATGAGCTGCATATCCCCGCCCTGCCTTTGGATGAGGGTGTAACTTGATACCTATGGCAATCTGTAAAAGAAGGGCTGAGAGAGTGAGAGAGTTTTGTATGTCATTCAGCCGTACATGTTTAAATCGGAATATATAAATAGTCTCTGATTAGACCCAAATGACGAAGAGACTTCGGCATGGTATGGTTATTTGATACATTTATGTACTTATAGAGTTGTAATCGTGTCCCCTTTGAAATTATGGGTGTGCAACACACACATAGACACACACAGACACTAACATCGGCGCAATTTTCTGAAACTATATCTGTTTACATTACTTGTGCTTCTGTGGCAAATGTGAGAAGATGGCTGACTTACAGAACAAGAACATTTATGCAGTTTTTAATACAATATCTTAAAAAAAAAAAAAAAATATATATATATATATATATATATATATATAAACTTGTGGTTACACACTATACAAACAAGGTTTAAATTATATACACAGACGACAACAACTTTAGACACATTTGTTCTTAAATTCGCTGACATCGATTGAAATTACTATTTGGTCAAAAATCATAAAATACATTTACTGGCGATCCACACTTTAGGATTAACTTTGAAGCAAGACCTGCTTTGAATTGACCCTCATTCACAAAACAGTCAGTCAGATAAATTATTCAATCAAACATAAACTTATTTACGAAGGAAAGCCGCCACTTAAACTTCTAAAATGCAATACATCCACTGTGTTTTCAGTGGCGCTGATGTTGGAAAGTAAGTGAAAACTACTATGTATGTCATTATTACATCGTTGAAACAATGGAGGATGGTGTACAGATCACCGAGGGCGGGGTCAATGCCACAACCACACTGTCAATCAAACCCCTTGCTCAATTCTACATCATTGCACAGAATCTTAGAACAGCTCGCTCTGAGACAGTGCATATGATTTATTGAGATTGTAAAAAAAACACTGGGTGGATTTTTATCATTCTAGGGTGGTATTGCTCACACACTGCCAACACACCTTTATGTAAAAGTGAATTTTGCATAATAGGTGCCCTTTAAATGAACTGCATTACAAGTGATGAAATCATGTCAGAAACACTGACTTAAATGTGTGACTAATTTAGATTTAATTTAGATCTAATTTAGAGTAGAATAGATATATTACCATTGCTTCTCACTTACAAAGATTGAGTTGAGTTTTAAATGTAGATACTAAATTATTAATTTGCCTCAGCCAACTGATAAATTGAATCTAGGGCTGTCAAATTAAATGACAAGACGGCAGACAGGGTATATTTCTATAATTCTCGAAATGCATAAATGATTTAGTGTTTTTGAATTAAATTAGTTGAGTAAAGGATTCAGTGACTCACTCATACAGACAGTCACTTGTTTTGTTCCTGAATGAATTAATGTTTTTGAATGAAACACTTCATTAAAGGATTCAATCACACACTCATGAAGAAAATTGGTGTGTTCAACTTAAAAAGGTTTTTAACGAATCCCGGATGAAACAGCTTTTTAATAGAATCAGTTTAGTAGATGCTTAAACAGCTCATAAAGACAGTTCGTTTTTCCTCAATTGTATACCATCTACCCTAAATAGTATTCAAGATAGATAATCCAGCGTACTATTATGTGTGGATAGAATGAAACACATGGAGTAATCAGCATTTTGAGCAAATCAGTTGTATAAATTATAAATGTCACTGGTTTCTTTACAGAATGAATGTTTGAAATCAATTCAAAGGATTCAATGATTCACTAATAAAGAGTCTCTTGTTTTGTTCCTGAAGGAATCTGCATTTTGAGTGAATCTCTGAGTGAATGTTCGTGCGACCTCTGACATATATTTAGCAATTGTAAGTCGCTTTGGATAAAAGCATCAGCTAAATAAATAAATGTAATTTAATAAAGACAGTCGCCGATGCCACCTACTGCCATAACTATCTATATTGCAGAAAGAGTCACAGAGTTTTAGATGACCTCTAGTTCATGTCTCCTAACAAAATTATGAGCTTTTTTTTATTTTTAGTCTGGTCTATTCATAGTCTTGTCCAGTTCCTTTGAGCTTCTTCTAATGCTGTTAAAGCACTGTAGAATAGCATCTATCTTTACCTCTGTCCCTTTCCACCGCCTGTCCTTTTTCAAAGAAACTTCTCAGGAAATGGAGTAATGGACCCATTGCCCTATCTATGCAAGTCAGGGGGAAAAGCAAAGCAACAGAAGTAGGTTTGCCAACACTTGAGAGCAATACACTATTAAAGATGGTCAAGTATCATTCCAGTATAACCCAAACTGATGCTTGCCAAAAGAAAATGTAAATTAATAATAGTCTGGAACTGATGGAATGTAAAAATATTAAATTATGCAATTAAGTGAATAAAAATTATTCAGAAACTGACCATTGGCAGGCCTGTAATTGAGTGGTACTGACCTGTTGCGGAGAACATTTGACACAATTAGCCAGATTTACATATCAATTATGCCACAATTCATAATTGATCACAGTAATAATTATGCAGCGTACCTGGTCAAAGGAACATTGTCATTTCTCCAAAACCTACAATGGAAAAAAGTGACTTCCGCAGTTAATGAATGAGGTCGCAGTTCTCTTGTTGAGCCTTTACAAAAAGCTGACATGCATCGCTATGCACTGTCAGACCAATTAACGGTGACAAGAGACCAAATTTAAATTAGTCTAAACTGCATTGTCTAGCGTTTTATTCCCTCATCATACGCATATTTGTCTTGTCACAAGATTATGTTTCGCTTGGCCTAAAGTTAATGCTGTGTTGCTGTCGTGTCAGGAAAGCTTAAAAAGACGTTTTGTTTCCACCTGCTGTTTGACCTCCTTGTCCTTTGCTGTTATTCACGCACACAGACGCACAAATACAACACAATCTTGCCATTTTTGCTTTATGTCTTTTGAAAAACGTCTGTGTTATCACATCCCACAGGTGTTTTGCGATTACCACGGTCACTCCAGGAAGAAGAATGTGTTTCTGTACGGCTGCAGTATGAAGGAAACCCTGTGGCAGTCTGGATCTCCCATTAACACGGCCTCCCTAAAAGAAGACCCGGGATACAGGGTACGCTTACTGCCTATAACACAGAAATTCATACGTGAGATAAAAAGTGACAAACAAAAAGTGGTCCATTTTTGTTTGTGTCCTTTGACGATACTTGGTTTTTGTTACTATGTCATTGCGCTTGGTTCTGCCCTAATCTCATTGGCCAAGTGGATATTAAACATAACATTCATAATATGTTCTGATTGGCTGTGATTTGAGTCACATCGCTCAGCAGATTTTCAAACAGACCCAAATCGAAATAATGTCTCAAACTGTGTTCGGTCTCTAGTGTTCACCAAGCCTGAATTTATTTGATCATGTATACAGTAAACCAGTAATATTGTGAAATATTTACACTATTGGTCAAAAGTTTAGGGTCGGTAAGATTTTTTATGTTTTTAAAAGAAGTCTCTTCTGCTCACCAAGGCTGCAATTTTTTGATAAAAAATACACAAAAAACACAGTGATATTGTGAAATATTATGACAATTTAAAATGAGTTTTTTATGTTAATATATATTAAAATGTAAGTTATTCCTCTGAAAAAAGCTGAATTTTCAGCATCATTACTCCAGTCTTCAGTGTCACATGATCCTTCACAAATCACTCTAATAAGATGATTTTATGCTCCAAAAACATGTATGATTATTATCCATGTTGAAAACAGTTTTTACATTTTTATTTCAGGATTCTTTGATGAATAGAAAGTTCAAAGAACAGCATTTATTTAATTAGAATCTTTTCTAACATTATAAATGTCTTTACTGTAACTTTTGATCAATGTAACTCATCCTTGATGAATAGAAGTATTGATTTCTTATTTATTTCCCCAAAAATAAAATACAAATTCTTACTGACCCCAAACTTTTTAAAGGGTAGTGTTTAATGTAACAAAAGCTTTCCATTTCAGATAAAAGCTGTCCTTTTGAACTTTCTATTCATCAAAGAATCCTGAAATAAAAATGTAAAAAACTGTTTTCAACATGGATAATAATCATACATGTTTTTGGAGCATAAAATCATCATATTAGAGTGATTTGTGAAGGATCATGTGACACTCTAGACTAGAGTAATGATGCTGAAAATTAAGCTTTTTTCCGAGGAATAAATTACATTTTAATATATATTAACATAAAAAAGTCATTTTAAATTGTCATAATATTTCACAATATTACTGTGTTTTTTGTATATTTTTATCAAAAAATTGCAGCCTTGGTGAGCAGAAGAGACTTCTTTTAAAAACATAAAAAATCTTACCGACCCTAAACTTTTGACCGGTAGTGCATATAAAAATGTATTTAAAAAGTAATGTATTCTTGTGATGACAAAACACCCATTACTCTAGTCTTCAGTGTCACTTGATCCTTTAGAAATCATCTTATTATGCAGATTGTTTAATTTTTGAAAAATGTCTTATTATTAATAATTAGTAACATTATAAATGTCTTTACTGTCACTTGTGACCAATTAAATACATTTTTGGTGAATACAAATATTAAAGTAAAATAAAAAAAGTCTTGACTGAAGGTACATGTTATCCACATTAATTTCACAACTCTAGCATACTATACGTTCATTCTCATTTGTTGTTATTTCTATTTTTCCTACATCTGAAAAAAAGTTGATTTGCCAGTGTTACAAAACTGAGTGAGATCTAAATAACAGTTCATTGTCCAACGAAAGTTTCTCCCCAACATACAGGCTGTGACGAACTGAGTAAAAGGAATGCGTATGCAAATATGTAGAATCTGTAATGTGAAAAATATGGCATCACTGGCTGCTGTCTGTCTGATGTCTGCCATATATGCAAAATAGTCTCTTAAACTAGAACTAAAAACAGTGGAATAGAAATGCAAATACAATGAAATGCATGATACCTTTTCAAACCGTATGCATTGTTTGTATCGACAGACCATCGCAAAAACTCTGGACAGAATAGCACCTGCGTTCTCCTTCAACAACTGCAACTATCTGGTGGAGAAGTCTCGGGCGTCCACAGCGCGGGTAGTTGTTTGGAGGGAGATCGGTGTTCTCGAAGCTACACCATGGAAAGCACTTACAACGGCTGCAATCAGGGCATCTACAAGGTTAGCCATTTAAGAATACAGGGTTCACGAAGCGGTTGTGACACATTTGCGTGCAGAATTTTATTGCAAAGATCGCCATTTTAATCACTTATGATCAAATGAAGGAGAAGAGTATTATAGGCTTCCACATATTCATACAATATAACTTTTTAAAGGGATAGTTCTCTGATGAACACAAAAGATTAGCCTGGCTAACGCCAGACCCAATTCTTGATGAGACTTGGGTCTGAGAACCACATGCACAATTTCTCGTATTTGAGGCGTGGTTTACAAATGCTCGGTGCTGTTTATTGGGTGCTAAGAATGTCTATCAAATGCGCCTGTACAGCTCATAGCCAATCGTTTCAATTAGAAAAACACAAGTATTAAGTACAGTTTAACATAGATGTTGAAGTTGTCAAACAAAAAAAGTGTCAACAACTTTAATCGGGTACGTGTGCACAGCTGAAAGTTATGCTACTAAAGCGGTAGCTGTATATTGATATTGAAAAGCAACACAACTTAGTGGCACTGTGACAACCACAGTAGGTAGTCTACAGGCATAATGACAATATGATACAGGGTGTCCGAGGGGTTTTAAAAAGTATTAAAAAGTGATAAATCAAAATTGTCAAATTTAAGGCCATTAAAAGTGTTAAATTTAGTCTGAGAGGTATTATTTTTGAAAAAATTAGGTATTATTTTTTTCAGACTATCAGGTGTCCTATTCTGTGTTTGCGTTAGTCCGTTTAAATATGGGCTTTAGCTTATCTGGGCACAATCAAAGATCTCTCATCTCTGTCTATGTTTGATGCTGACGTCATATTCAGTGGCTGGACGATATGACGATATATAGAGGCTATATAACCCTGATATAAGTGATCACCCGGATTTAGACCTACCTATATTATATTTATATAAAGCGTTCACAGGCAAATTTGCTTTAGCCTATGTAGGTCTATATATTGCTTTTATTTCCCTGGTATTGAAATCAGGCAAACATAAATGTCAGGCGACACGATTCCTGGCTGCATGTCAATATCCATGGATCACTGGATCTTTAGTAAGTTGTAAGGAACACTATATTGAGTCCAACATTTAGTTTAAATTGATCAAATTGTTCGTTTTAGTCGCATTTTCGCAGTTTCCCCTATTAAATCCAGTCACGCAGCAGATCTTTTGCCACTCAGTCAGGTTGAGGGGGGTTGTACCGGCGGGAAAGTGATGTCAATGCATTCCCTCTATTGTTTGGTGTGTAAAAAAACATCAATGTCAACTGGATGGGAGCTAATGCACTTGGGTCGCAAATGCAATCCACTAAACATAAAAATGGAATGCTTGCTCTAAATCTATTCATTTTTGTATGTTATAAATGTCAAAATCTGTGTAATAGAAAGGTCGCTGGTTAACACTTGCAATTCAGTGTTGTGATGGTTTTAAAAATATTCTGAAGGTAGTAAAAAAGGTATTAAAAAGTAGTAAATTTAACTTAAGGATTACTCTATATACCCTGTGATATTAATAAATACCACTTACCATTTATAAGTTAAATGGACTTAGTTGATGACGACGATGCCTTGCAGGAATATACAACTCAAGAAGAGAACAGAAGTTGGTATAGACAATTCTTTATCGCATTTTCTTTCTCGGGACACAGCTGAGCGGCAGATATTCCAAGGTTGACCGCCTCCTGTACCTGGTCCTCCATTAAGGCGATTAATGGCGAGACAACAATAACGGCTGAGGTCTCGCGAAGTTTAAACACAAAATCTCAGGCTGCATCAAAAGCTTCACGTCTGCTGCCATGTTGAACCCATCGATATAAACAAACTGCGTCGGTGTGATGTATAAATGTCGTCATCGTCTTGCTGCTCCCTCCCCGTTCTGTGATTGGTTCCCTAAATGAGGTGAAAAATCTGGCCATGGTATCCAGACTGCCTTTCAGCGTGAATTGAATCGGCTGTGGTAAGGCAGTATGGGGAAACCCAGACTAACAAAAGATATTGTTGGCAACCAAATAATTTCTGGTCCCTAATGACTTGCATAGTACTTATTTTTCATACTATGGAAAACAATGGGAAACAGCAACTGTTTGGTTACACACATTCTTCAAAATATCTTCTTTTGCTCTCAACAAAACAAATAAACTCATACAGATTTAGAACAACTTGAGGGTGAGTAAGTGACAGAATTTTCATTTTTGGGTGAACTATCCCTTTCATGTGGATGAAACATACCACACTCCATTTTTAATCAGATTAGCTGCAAGCGCCTAGCTTAAATCTGACCTTCTTTTTATCCCCTGGCATTCTCCATCTGGCTTTCCCACAGCCATCCTCTTCTCTAATGATGCTGTCTGAAGGACCATCCCTCGTTTACTCAGGTATTCATTATCTACTCACCCTCGCCCCATCTACAAGTTTAATAATCATTCATTAACCTGCTTATTTAGCCACATGCGGTTTTCAGATCGTAGCCTAGATACCTGCGTATCTAGCTTCACTGAGAGTTAACTTCCAGAAGGTATTTTTTTTTTTTTTTTTTTTTACTTTTACGCAGATTTTTTTGCCTGGTTTGGTACCAGGTACAGTATAAGAAGCAGATGGAACAAAATGTTTATTAGTTTATGCAAAACAATCTTGACAAATTGTATAGTAAGTAGCTAGAAAACATACAGAAAATAGATACCGGGGACATTACACAAAATGGCCTCTGAGTGAACTTGCCTTAAAAGGACTTGGTTTGGTACTTAGCTAGCTAAGCAAACAGTCATGTTGAACAGGCCAAACTTGGTAATATTAGCAATACTGGCAGATGGGATTTAGTCGAAGTAGAGTGATTCTAACGTGGTGACATTTGTGAACGTTCCAGGAGGTCTGGCAGCCCTTTAATAAAGGACAGGGTGCCGAATTACTCTTGACCGAATTACTCTTAACCTCTAAAGGTTCTACAAGTAAGATGTTTTTTTTTTTTTTTTTTTTTTTTTATAGAAAGAGCTAATGGTTGAGGAAAAATGTCTGATAGGAGAATGTCAGCTCTTGAGGGAGACATTTATTAAGTTTTATCTCTTATTTCCAGTCAAAATAGGACTTGTGGCTCAAAAAAAACAGACATGATGTGTGCCAGCTAGCAGGTGGACAGATGAGAACAGCATTGATTGACTAACAAGACCTTAGAGTTATCCATCCATAATTGTTGACTATTCAATTTTTGTTATTTTGCTCAATAACAGTTTTTTTTTCTTATGTGTCAGATATACTCTGGCAGTCTGCCCAAAAAATTTCAGTGCCTTCTCCTGACTGTTGATGTTTAGTATGTACCGTTCAATAAAGCTGCCAGCCAAGCTCCAGTCAGGGGTCTGTTTCTCAGACTAGAGACTCTGATGTATTCCTTGTCTTGTGCTTCTGGAACGTCCATGTCTCTCACTGTGCTGGTTAGATCCACTTTGCTTTCTTTTTTTCAAAACAGTTGTGTGTGGAACAGCCTTGGTCTTTCAAAAGAATAACAAACTGTTTCTAGAAAAATCTGTTTATGTACTCAACACTTCAGCTACTAAAAAAGACACTGTATCGATATATAAAATATGAATAATAATAATACACAATACTATACATACACATATATGTATATATATATATATATATATATATATATATATATGATAGAGAGAGAGAGAGAGAGAGAGAGAGAGAGAGAATGTAATTTGATTTTACACAAATGAAATATGAAAATATAAAAAAATACAAAAGTCTA
This sequence comes from Hybognathus amarus, assembly GCA_030378365.1. Lineage (NCBI taxonomy): Eukaryota > Metazoa > Chordata > Actinopteri > Cypriniformes > Leuciscidae > Hybognathus > Hybognathus amarus. The sequence goes on from JAQIUQ010001469.1 coordinate 48,357, forward strand.
ATTTTATAATTTTATTCATTTTTCTAAAAAAATGGATTTCAAATTAAAAACAAATGAAACAATTAACACAATTAATTTTTAAATGTTATTTTATAATTAATATAGTTTATGCCTAAATTAGGGATGTCAATTAAACGCGTATTAAAGGGATATTCCACTTTTTTGGAAATAGGCTCATTTTACAACTCCCCCAAAGTTAAACAGTTAGGTTTTACCATTTTCAAATCCATTCAGCCGATTTTCTGATATTTAGATAGAATATCAGTAACCAGACAGTTTCTGGTTGGTCTCATTGACTACCATAGTAGGAAAAAATGTATACTATGGTAGTCAATGAGACCAGAAACTGTCTGGTTACTGAATATTCTTCTAAATATCAGAAAATCTGATGAATGATTAAAACGGTAAAACTCAAGTGTTTAACTCTGGGAAGTTGTAAAATGAATGTATTTCCAAAAAAAGTGTAGTATCCTTAGCGCGTTAACACAAACCCATTTTAATGGCGTCAATTTTTTATCACGTGATTAACAATCTTTTTTGAATAGCAAACTTTGTCGTGTTTTTTTTTCACATGCTTTTGCAACAGGACTCGGCATGCGCTGCGCTCTGAAACCCGTTCATTTCACTGGCTTCCCTGGCCACGCGATGACGTTAAGTTGCTACATCGACCAAAGCGCAAGTGGATCTAGCTAAACCGCAAACAACAACAGACACGCCGCACACGCTCGTTCGGGCTTGCGAGCCAGCCAAATAGTTGGTTAACGTTGCGTTTTGAGTGGATGACGAGCGCGAGACGCCAAAATGGATGCCAATAAGATTCTGAATGGACAGTTTACTTTTAAAAGTAGCCGAATGGTCCAAAAATGGTCCGAAAAGGATCCAATGTTGTTTTTGAATAAAAAACATTTACACAAAACAAGCCGATCTACTTTTGCATGTTGATAAGAGCATTAAAATGAGAAAAAAAATATGGGACAAAAAGAAATCAAGAGACAGAACAAATATAAATGTGCGATTAATCCCGAGTTAACTATGACATTAATGCGATTAATCGCGATTAAATATTTTAATCGTTTGACAGCACTAGTATATATGTATATTTTATTCGTTTCACAACTAAAAGTCAGTGATTGTGTTTCCGAATCTCCGTTGTCAGAGTAATCTGCATCCCTGTTGGTGTTTGAAGAGCGTATCGGACAATATGCAGGATGCATGAGCTTCTAAATGTGTAAAGATTTGGACTAATGGATCAGAAAATCAGACATTTCATTACGAGCGGGGCATACAAGCGCAGCTGGCAGGCCAGATGTTTTGGTACATGTACTTTTAGCAATGGGCGGCAGCCCGAGTGTCTCTTGATTAAAAAGTCTGTACTAATATTCACTGCCGATGTCAGGAACCTGGCAGACCATTAGACTGTGGAGCCAATTCAAGTGGGCCCTCTCGGATCCTTTAATGTGAGTTAGACGAGAGTGGGAACGTAAAAAAAAAGTGAGAGAAAAGGTGGGGAGTGGATAGAAACTCCCTCTGTTCACAGTTAATTCATGCCAATTAGCAGCTCAGACGAGCTCTGGGATTCGGGAATGGAGCGAAGCTTAATTACGTTCTCAGTCAGTAAATCAGAGCCCGGGTCATTTGGAGTAACGCCGTCTCTGAAATGTCATCACTGCCTAGCCGAATCCCTGATCAGATAGACAGCTACACCTGTACCATAAAAGAAACATCTCGCTAAATCTGAGCTTTGGGCAGCAAGCTTTTTTTTTGCTCTGCACTGAAAAGGAAGTGAAACTTATCCATTTTCCCAGATTGCCAATGACACTGGTAGGACCTTTTCTGACGGTCTCCCACTCAAAGCAGAGGTGTCTTTTGCCAAACGAAGGATAATCTTCAAAAGGAATCTCATTTGCATCACAAAGACGGCACCTTTAATCACCTTAGCTTTGCAATTTCAGACTGCCGAATGAAATTCCCCACTTCCTTTCCTTTGCACTTCTTTCTCTTCCAAACTTAATCAGCTATTGTCGTTTTTTTTGAGGAAACACGTGGATTAAGATAAACGAGAGGCGTGATGAAATTGGTACAAAGTTTGTTTAATTAAGTATGCCGAGTGCTACATTCTGATTAGGTTCAATTTAGTCGCAGCTAGGATAAACACTTTTGTCTCGAAACAAAACTGTGAAGCAAAGTTTTGGATTTTAGCTTAGTGAGTCCTAGGGAGTTTGAGGCAGCCATGGAACATATTTTATTGGTTAATTTATCTCCTCAACTTAAAAATTGACTTGTAATAGGCTGTAAATACTGTCTGATTCAATGTCAGATGTTTAGACTGGAGAAACTTTGAAAACAGAGCTTCAGCACAGACATTGCATTGTAAATAAACTGCATTTTGTTAGCAAATATTTTAGTAGCTTGTTTTGGTGAGCCTTGAGCCTAGAGCAACATGCAGGTTGAATTTATTTATTTTATTAATACTTTAAATTGTCTGCAGAGGTCTTAAAAACACATGTAGAAATTACTAATGGAATCTCATTTAATGTAAAGGTTTTGATGAAAATGTGCTAGGCTCTGGAATACGCCTTTCCCGCTAGTAACTAGTAGGCCGAGGCAAATAAAAGAGCTTGCGGTTCGCTTTCTCATTGTTGGTTGTTGATGTAGTTAGAGCAGTAGTGAGAGACACAGAGTTTTAGAGAAGCCATAATGGTAAAGTATTGTGTTTGTGCTGGTTGCACGAGTTCCAGCCTGTCAGGACATCATGTCCATCATTTTCCTTCTAGGAAAAACAAGGCTTTTCGGTCTTGGGTGCGTTTTGTGCAGGTGAAGAGAGCAGACTTCACTGTCGCGTCTGTTACCACCATAGGTTACCACACACTCTGACGTTTGTGGTGCACATTTCACTCGCTTAAAATGGTATCACTAACTGCAGTTGAAAGTCATACCACGCAGTGGAAAAGCGAACCGAACCGTACCGACTTGAGCCGTACCATGCAGTGGAAAAGCGCCATTAAGGCCTGTTCACACCGGGACGAATTTTGCACGCGTTATTCGCCACCATTTAACGCCTCATGACTAAACAATGGGCGCCAATGTAAGTGTTCACACCGCACAAACGCCACGCGTTAAAGTTCCATTAAAAAAAAAAACGCCTCGGGTTCGTTTTTTGTTTGTTTGCGCCACGTCAAAAACTATCTGACCAATGAGATTGCCGCTTTTGCTCACGTGTTTGGAACTTCTGAAGAGACAGTAAAACACAACTTGGGGCGCTCAAACACAAAACGGTCTTGCCGAGCACACATTTGCAATGGCGAAGAAGATATACGCGTCGCCTTCTACACAGCCAGGAAGAAATAAGACAAGGAAGATGCAAGGCAAGATGAATGTTGAGCTGCTGTTCTCGTTTGTGCTAGAACATGAACTATTTGACAAATGCGACTACAAACATCTTGATAAAAGAGAACTGTAATAGAGTTGTATTGCAGAGCAAATTGGCGCCATCTAATGTCAGGGAATGAATTTGCATGTTCACTTGGCTCATCGTCAGTGAAAATCGCTTGAGTTTGAACACAAAAAATGCTGACGAATAACGCGTGCTGATATTCGTCCCGGTGTGTACGGGCCTTTAGACTGTTGTTATTGTAGCTTAGGTATTGTCATTGTTTATTTTTTATTTTGGCATGGTCATTAGTCAATGTAGATAGTGCTAACCAGCTGCATAATCACTGTCAGCGTAGAACATGAGAAGACAAAACGTTGCTGGCTTAAATTAAGACAATTTAAATGGATGTTTAATCAAGAACAAAGTCGAACGTATGTTTGCTAAAGCGGGTTTATTACAAAACACCAAGGTACTAGCCATACAGTAGATGAACCAGCGTTAGCCACGGTGCTAACTTACATTAACTCACCAAGTCACTTGCCCTATTCGCCACTGTTTTTTTTTTTTAAACCACAACTCTAACGTTACTTCCCTCCTCTGCCCATTGTTCCTCCCCGACTCTCCCCTGACTTCTATCTCGCCTAGGAGGCTCATAATTAAAGGCCTGTGGGCCATCATAGGCATGTTCGTCAACATCTGAGAACTTGGTTTCTTCATTTGCATCCATTGTAACCTGAGCTTGAACTTTCTATCACTGTTTTTCTCAAAATATCGTTAATGGCTAAATATATATTACTCCAGTTCAGAAAATCTAGTTGTTTTATCATCAACATACACTATGCTATATAGAACTGTCCAACCTGCATGTTGCTCTTTAAGTATTTAAACTAAAGAAATAATGCTAAACAAAACTAAACATTTTCTTTCATAATTCACATTTGTATGTCTATATGTGAACGATTCATCATAAGTTTCATCACCTGAAGCAACTTTCCTTCATGGCTGACATCATTCGAGACCAAGATTTTGACCTAATCCCCAATCACCTTGCTCTATTCTGGCATGTATTTTTTTATTTCAAATTCAATTCAAATTGTATACCATACTGCAAAAATATGTCACATTATTGAAGGAAAATGGCTTGTGAGTTCAGTTTCACGTTCACTTTGGGATAAATGTGTCATACAAGGTGAATTGTGGATCAACTGCGACAGGCCGGAGACATGAATCAGATTGACTGTTTGGATGGGCTGCTCTATGGCTGCCACTGAGAGGCATTTCTTAGAAGATGACTGATCTGATAATTGTATTTCAGGACAGTAAGTGGAGTTATGACCCATACGATTTCCAGAAATTTAATTGGATCTCTTAAAAAAAGAAATAATGATGGCTACAGCCATTTTGAGGAACATATGCTCGAGACAGTAATTTGATGTTTGCAAATTGATTAAAGCAACTCTCATAATATGTGATTAATATCAAAGGACGGCTTTTAATTATGGCCATGGCAATATTTTGTAAGGCGCAGCAAACTTGAGGACACTGACTGTGCTGAGTGTGCAGGTCTGACAATCAGCTGAGAACATCCATTACATTATACGCCAAAGATGAGTCCATGGAAAAGTTTAATCTGTGGTTGCACCATGCAAGAGATTTCTCAGGTTTAGTTTTTGTTGGTTGCTTGTCAAATCATATCTTATTCAAAGCCAGTTACATTTCAGATGTTACATTTTTATATATAACATTTATATGTATATGTGTATATATATATATATATATATATATATATATATATATATATATATATATATATATATGTGTGTGTGTGTGTGTGTGTGTGTGTGTGTGTTAATTCAATATAAATATAGATATTGAAATACTCATGCGTTTCAATGTTTGTCTGGACATCGTCTCTCTTGGTTGTGATGTGTTAGAAGTTCTGGATGCCTCCAGCGTCTCCATCTCAATGTTCTCCAAGGTGAAGGGAAAGCTAGCACTTCAAACAGTGAACACCACAGACCTCTCTAAATCATTTCTGCAGGTCAGGCTTTTAGAATCGGATCTCGGTTTCCATTCACTATTCATCAGTAGCTGATGTTAAATGATGGTGTCATGCAGGAATATGAGAGGAAATGTCAGTTGCCTGGTCTACTGGAAGGGAGCATGGATTTTAAATTAGGATTCATTTCACACTCATGCATTACGTGAACACACACACACATCTGGTTCACTACCTTTGTGGGGACTCTCCATAGGCGTAAGTTTTTTATACTGAACAAACTGTATTATTCTCTCCCTTACATTAATCCTATCCCTAAACCTACCCATAACAGAAAACTTTCTGCATTTTTGTTCTTAATATTTTACACTTATTCTGTGTGATTTATAAGCTTGTTTTCTCATGGGGACCTCAATCTTCCACGGTGACATGAGTCCCCATGAGTCAGTGTACATTCAGGTTTAAGTCCCCACAGGGATAGAAAAACAAGCACACGCACACACGTTGGGTTTTAGATGTTTCACTATAAACCGCAATTTTTCTACACTCATCTAGTGAATTTTCCCCAAGATATATTCAAGGATGATAAACAAGATGTTATAGAATAATAATTTATTGAAACACAAATTTGAAAACTGACATTCAGTCTATTTTTAGACTTTACTGAAAATGTACAGGCGCAACATCCTGATGGGTTTTCCCAGATCGCATCACATATAACAAAAAGAAAAAAACAACCTTCGGCCAAGTTGTTATGTAAACATCGATCGTTATTCGGCCCAGAATTTCCCAATTGATGCATTCCTAAATATTTTATTACAAAATTCTTACATATTGTATCTTTAACAGAAATGTTACAAAATTACTTCTAGACTGTATTTGAATATATTAATGTTGTGTGCCACAGACAGCAGTGATAAAACAATGCTGTGTAAATGTTAATAATAATATGCATTAAATCTTATTATCATGCATTTATCAGATTTTTCTTTAAATTCTTTTAATTTCCCCAAAAAACCTAGCTTTTAATCACGGTATAAATGATCAGAAGAATTGTGATAAAACATAATATTCCACTGTTAGATATTCCAGATATTTCTCAGAGGTCATCTACATTCACATTTATTCATTTAGCAGACGCTTTTATCGAAAGGGACTTACAAATGAGAACAATAGAAGCAGTTAAACTACCAGTAGGACCACAATATGCAAGTGTGATGACCCTTCTCACTTTAATCTAACAGTACATGTGTGTGTGTGTGTGTGTGTGTATATATATATATATATATATATATATACACACATATATATATATATATATATATATATATATATATATATATATATATATGAAGAGTTCAGATGCAAAAGCCTCTAAATGCCATTTGAAATTTTCTTCTAAAATGACCATTTTTATCAAGCTTGAATATTTAAGTTCAGTAATTTCACTTAAATGACAATTAAATAGGTAAACTTCATTGCCATTTAAGTGAAATTACTGAACTTAAATATACAAGCTTGATAAATATTGTAATTTTAGAAGAAAATTTTATATATATAAATATTATATATATAAATTTTTATATATATTTATATATATATATATAATAGAAGAGAGAAGAGAAACTGTTAGTATTACTGGATCAAGTGCTGCCGAATCATTCCACCAGCAGGGAACATTCAAGGTAAAGGTCAGAGAAAGAAAAACACTAGCTAATTTACTCTCTTACTCCTCTAGCGGTTGTGTGAGAAACCATTTCTAGTGGTGCAGTGTTATAGTTTAGAACTAGAGGGAGCCGCTGAGTCAGTAACTCTGCTCCCCATCATGACTCACTTCATCAATGACAATGAGGCTTGCAAGCAGAGCTCTGATATGCTTGGGCCTCTTTTGGAAAACAGTTCTTTGCAAAAAAAAAAAAGTCCTGCTAGATTGTTTAACTACAAGTCGTAGCAACAGAAGCCTCAGGGGAAATAAAGCACTTGGTTGAAAGTGGCCAGGTAGCCACTAGTTTGGCATTTGTGTGACTTGTCATTGATTTATGATTGTAGGCTGAAAGGAAGAAAGGTGTGTTTTGTGCGTATATGTCAGGAGGTAAGTGGGTGACGCGACGCAAGACCAACAAGCAGTTCATATGCTATCTATGTCATTTGAAGTGCAGACAGTGACATTAGCATGCCACGTGCTAATTAGCAAAGTTACATTCAATAAAATCATTCAAATGTACAAAATCACTTGGAACTTGGAAAAAATGTGAATGGTCAGGATGGTTTGAGTCGATTATTGAAGTTTATCTAGGTTTTTTATATATATGTGTATATATATATATATATATATATATATATACATTTAGCAATGCATTCTCATCCCTGAGGCACCAAATTTTGACACTTTTGCAAAAGCGTAAATATCCAATGCACATGGCACCCTTTAGCGCCAAATGAGACGGTTAAGTTTAGGTTTCGGGTAGGGGTAGGGTTAGACCACTAGGAGGCTGCCTTCTGCCCGATTTATTTTTACGTCTCATTTGGCGCTGAAAGGGTGCCATGTGCGTTGAATATTTACGCTTTTGCAAAAGCGTTGTATATGGCGCTTTGGGGATGAGAACGGGCTGCATTTAGAGATCCTGCGTCTTGTTGCATATAAATTTGTATTTAAACATCTAGGAGCATAAATTGTGTTATTGTATACCGTCAAGATGTTAAATTAGCATTTGGACACAATATATTAGTCTTTCATCACTACTTTTGAAGCTACTTTTGACAATTAGCTTTAACGTGTTGTTAGCTGTGATAATGTGTTGTTAGCTGTGATAAATTCACCTTTTCAAATTCATTCATTCAAAAATGTTTTTACAAATCCATAACTTAAACATAAAATGCAAGATATATTTTTTTGTTCAGACTATATATTTGTTTGAATATCTGCAAAGAGCTGTATTTTTTTCAATGGTGATCAGTGTACACAGACTTTAGCCCCATTCACACTACTGCGTTTTCGTTTAAAACGAAGACCTTTTGCTGACGTTTGCACCTCCCGTCCAGACTAAAACGGGGAAAACAAAGACCTAAAACTGAGAAGTTTAGAAACGCTGCAGCTCCGCTTTGCGTTTTGAATCTCCGGGGGCGTTTCAGTGTAAACGAGACAAAACGGAGGAGTTTAGAAACGATGACAGCAGAGGCTCACGCTCGGCTCTATGATTGGGTGTTATCAGTCATGACGTCATCCTTCCTGGTTCGTCAATCACTGGTTACACCGGCACGCGTATGCCCAGTATTGTTGAATGGCCACGTGATTCCGCGTTTTCAGTCGTTTTAATGTGGACGGAGATCAATTCTAATACGCAGATAAAACGCTGGTGTGGACGGAGATCGTATTCGTTTTAATTCTGTATTTTTCGTTTTAATTCTAAAACGCAGTAGTGTGGACGGGGCCTTTGTGTTTGACACATGGCTTGTTGAGTTCGGCAGCTCTTCAAGTGCACTCTGTGTCCAAATTCACACATTTTTATTCACTCATTCAGTGTTCACACCTTTCACACTACATGATTTAAGCCTGATTTGCAAATCGTTGAGTTCGCAGACAAATTTCGGGGCATTAGCGGGCGATGAATGCTCGCCAATCATGTTGAAAGAGCCAACAACACATCAAAGACGCTCCAGCAGATGCTGTCGCCGAGCTGAGAAAAATATCTAGCATGCTAGATATCCAGAGCTGTCGCACGACTCAACCTCAGTGATGTCATGAGCTACAGCCAATCAGAGCAAGGCATGGGTTGACGTCACTGGGTAAATCGTATTTTTTCTTTTTTGCGTTTTTTTCTCAGAGCAAATCATCGCGCAAACAGTTTGCAGCACTAGTTTCTGTCTGACGTCCATATTCACGTGTTGTGTTTTCGTCATCTCCACTGGGTATCTGGTGCGTGTGCTGTTTTGTGTCATTTACAGGTTCGCTTTATCGCCGGATTTTCGTGCAAGACGTGGTTTGTAGACAGATTGTTGTCAACTCGTGTGCATGCGTTACCTCCTGTTGCGGATAAATCACTTCTGTACGTGTGTGTGAACAGCTCAACAACTTGAACACTCGTGATTTCACAGAGAGCAAGTTGTGTAGTAGTGAACCGCGTTTGTAGTTTGTTGTTCAATGGAAAAATGCAAGTTATTTATGGAATTGAGATGTACAGTTGCTACTTGCTAGTTATCACCATTTCAGATGTATGCCTGGAAAGTCTATTAGCATATCTTCCAGTACATGACAAAAACAAGATCAAGCATATCAATAAGAATAAGATAAATAATATTATCATGCATTGATGCGCGAATAATAAAATTAACAGTATTGTTATCACCCTTTGTGTCAACTGGGCCTTTACCAAAAGTGATTTTGATTTGTTTGTACAGCTTTGCAGCAGTTTTTTTAATGTTCATTTGTGAATGTACTTGATATGTTATTGTGTATTTAATATATTTATATGCTATATTACACAAAAGTGTGTAGTTTTCACATCCTGTGAATGCCCTTTCATCTTATTCGACTTTAATGTCCAAATCGAAAAAAAAAAAGAATTAGCTGCCACGGGACCATTTCTTACGATTAATACCAGTCTATTCATCTGGCATAGTGCCATGGTGATCAAGCCGTATGCCGCTGAGATTAGCTTAGAGTTAATAAGAGCGATCAGGAGGGGTAATTTACCTCTCTAATGGCTTGGGCCCTCTGAAAGGGCATGATAGCTGCTATGCCTGTGTGTGGTTTTGGCAGTCTTCCTGCTGCCTGCTTGGCTCTCCTCAACTCTGGCCTTATCAAAGGCAAAAACTGTCTCTCCAATAAACAAGGAATTTGCCCCTGCCGACCGAAACGCTTTGCTGCATAAGTGAACAAGCGTCTTTTTATTTATTTATTTTCCTCTCTGTGTCACACAAAAAGTCTACGCACAGAGTGATTTAGATTGGCTAATTTGCAAACAAGAGCATGCAAAGTGTGTATATGTGTCTGTGTTTGGGACTCATCATTACGTAAGTCATTACGTAAGTTTTATTTGTTCCTCAGTGAGTGTTAAATCAACTGTTGTTAACTGGTTGAAAACAAATTACTTGCACTCTTTGATCAGGTAATCAACTCTGATGCCTGGAAATGTCTTTATTCAGTAAACGCACACATATACATCGCCAAGATGGCCATTAGGTAAGACCATAGACTGTAAAAAAAGATGGACGACGCCCTTCGCTCTTTTCCATCAGAGAGAACTGAAGCCACCCAGTGTTCTCGATATGACGTTGACATCTTGGGACTTGAGTCTGCGGCACTTGCGTGTTTCGGGACCAGTCATGCGCAGTCGTGAGCAGGAAGTAAAGCCGCGAAATCAAGGCCCCGCCCTCATTCTCGCTGAATCAAACGCAAGCACACGCCCCACACTTTTATTAAGTGGCCTCTGTCTGCTCCGTTCTTCTCCAATGATGTTAAAATGATCGTTAAAATAAGGTAAATACAACTACTAACCACACAGTCAACATTATGAAAAAAAGTCAGCTGGTGCTTGAGACTTTGTCAATCACAGCTGTCAATCATGATGTCACAGCACCGTTTTTATAGCATCACATAACTAACTAAAAACAAACTTATTTTAAAAATAAACACTTGAAATTACATCAACGTGATAGAAACTACAATAAATGACAGAAACTGTCTTTGGGAAAAGGATATGTGAAGTGTAATTTAATTGTTTAGTTGGTCTCACGTCCCGTTGAATAACATGGGGAGGCGGGGTTTATGACCTCAGAGACGTTTCTGGGGGCGATCGAGACGTTTTGGCTTCACTTTTGAGGGCTTGTGCTGGCATGCTTGGGTAAAGCCTTGTTCACACTACATGATTTTAAAACGTTCGGGCTGAACTGTGCGGTTCACACTACATGACTTGCCCTCTGTCAAATCAGGAGTGTTCAAGTTGTTTAGCTGTTCACACCACACAACACAACGCTGATTGATCCACAACAGGAGGTAACTCACTACGCGAGTTGACAACGCACTACATAGAGATACAACAACGATCGGATGATAAGAGGAAATCATTTGTGACGCTAATGAGAGCTGTTTTAGTACTATGGTACAGTCTAAATCCTAAATATAATCAAATAAATAACGAGTTGACAAACAACTCTGTCACCCAACGATTCTATCTTGTCTACAAACCACGTTTTCTCACGAAAAAACACGCAATAAAATGAACCAGAAATGACGCGAAACAGCACTGCGCCAATACCCAGCGAAGAAAGAACACAACACGTGAATATGGACGTCAGCCAGAAACTAGTGCTGCACACTGTTTGCGCGATGATTTGCTCTGAGAAAAAAATGCGAAAAAAGAAAAAATAAGATTTACACGGTGACCTCAACCAATGCGTTGCTATGATTGGCTGTACTTACGAGATCACTGAGGTTGAGTCGCGCGACGGCTCTGGATATTTAGCATGCTAGATATTTTTCTGGCGCGACGCGTCTGCGAGCGTCTTCGCTGCACTGTTGGCTCTTTCATACTAACAGATTGGCAAGCGTTCATCGTCCGCTAATCCCCGCGATTTGCACGCGATAACACCCTGACCTGTCGGCGAGCTGACGATTTACAAATCGGGCTTAAAATCCTGTAGTGTGAACTTGGCTTAAGACACATTATGCAAGTGCTTGGCCAACAACAAATATTCAAAATAAATTTATGTGAGACTGTTCCAGTAACGAACTGCAGTTACCTTCAAATGTCTGTTGTATTGTTATTCAGAGTTGTATAATGTGGTGGTGAAAAATATGAAAATGTCTGGAAATCTCTAAAAAATTAATTTTCTAAAAACTACTCTTTTCAAAAAATTACTGAATGTCATGGAAATTATTTCTGCAGAAAGTTTGGGAACATATAATAATATGTTGTGCGATATCTGAAATCCTAAGAGATCAGGTTCATGCACAGTCATTCTGAATATCACAAAACATCATCTAAATGTTGTACAAACATCTGAAGAACGTATTGTAGAATTTCAACGCATTCTCATCCCAAGGCGCCATATTTTGACACTTTTGCAAAAGCGTAAATATCCAACGCACATGGCACCCTTTAGCGCCAAATGAGACGGTTAAGTTTAGGTATGGGGTAGGGGTAGGGTTAGACCACTAGGAGGCGCCTTCTGCCCGATTTATTTTTACGTCTCATTTGGCGCTAAAGCAGTGCCATGTGCGTTGGATATTGCGCTTTTGCAAAAGCGTGTATATGGCGCCTTGGGATGAGAACGGGCTGAGAATTTGTACTGAACTGTTCATAACCAGCTTCCACATTTTCCTTGTGGAACATTTTATTTATCATTATTTGATTCATTATTTTCAGATATGGTTGTTTTTGGTAATGTTTTTGAGGTAGTTGCTTTGCTGTGCTTTATTTGTAATTATCTGCATGCAAACATGGATGGGTTCAGCTTCCTCTCTAAACATACAAGTGTTTTAACATGAGCGTATTGCATCGAGAGGAAGTTAAAAGAGCCTTGCGTCAGTTGAAATGATCAGTGTGGCCTTCTCAATGCAAACATGGTGAGAATCGATTTTCGACTCTGAACAAACAGCCCAGGCTCTATGCATTCTACACATGTAACTTCCCGTTTTGCCTCTAAATTATTGAAGAGCGATACCCAGAACACACCGTCACACTCATACTGAGCAGTTCCCCCTCGTTTTCAGCACCTCAGCGTCTCATTGGCCGGTTGGTGGGGGTCTGCGGGTAAACGTCTGTTTATGTTTGCGCCCGTCTTGAGCGAGTGAGTTTGTGTCTACGGCGTGGACGAGTGTTTGTGTGTGTGTCTCTCGATCACGTAAAGGTCAGGTGTAGGTGGGTGTGCCTGGTGTTGCTCGCCCATCATTCTCTTCCTTACACGGCTTCCCATTAATTTGGCTGCTTCCCCAGAGTGTGGCGAGACTCTTAAGGTATTAGCGCCGACGCTAGCTCACTTCTGACTCATCTGGCATGCTGAGTTCACAACCAAGGCTCGTTTTCTGAGAGAAAGAAGGGATGTAAGCAGTGCTGGGTAGTAACAGTAATATGATTTACATTTTTAAATTAGATTACGTTACATTTTAGATTACATTACATTTTACAATACTCATAATCAGATTACAGTTTCTTTTTTTTAATTGTTGATGATTTTGACTGCTTAATATTCACAAAAATGGCTGTATATTATTCAGAATTCATTTAATATCCCTATTTTTTTTAAATGTACCTTTTAAAAGTTGTATTGCTTTGTTCAAAAAGTCTTGCAGTTTTATGGAATTGCATGCACAAAGTACCACCCACTAGTCAGGAGTAGGGCTGTCAACTTTAGTCATTTATTTGACTAATCAGTTCAATGCCGTATTGGTCGACTGACATTCTTATTGGTCGAACCAGTCGCATTTTTTTTCAATAGAAATACATTTTCAGTGATTTACTACTTGATATTTATTCATTTTATAAGCAGTTATTTGTTACTGTATTTCTAATATAATTAGCCTATGTTTTATCCCCAACTTTAAATGCTTTAATTTAGGCTATTTTTGTTACTGCGCCACAGTTTAGCGCACACACATAAAACACACATAAAACATTCATTTAAGTAGAACGCTACTTGTTTTTGACTTTAGTCGAAATCTAAATCTTTTTTGTCTGGGTGCATTTTAAAACAAAGACGACAAGACTTTGGAGGTAGGCGAGCCGCAGCCGTGTTGTCTCGCGCACATCGCGGTGCCTACATTTTGAAATCGAACTTAGCGCGCAAAAGACGTGAGCAGCCCTTTTAACGGCTTTATCATGATTGTGATTTCTTAGTATGTTTTTGTTTTTTATTTGTACACTTGACGCATTTGAAAATAGCCTAAATAATATAACAAAATGAAAATAAACCCATATGCCCTGCCGCCTTCCTACAACACAGCCTATTTTCATTGTTTTTAGGCTTTTTTTAACGCCTCGATCAGCTAGACAAAAGTTAACCCATAGCTTTGTAAATAAAGATGAATAGCCTGTATAAACGAGAGCTTTTGTTAACATTTTGCATTATGTGGCATGATAGCAGTTATATTTTTTGTAGCGTGTGGTGTGATCAGGTGCGCGATTGTGACTGTCACCATAGACCTACAGAGCTCCTCACTTGTTTCAGTTAAGAAAAATCACTTAATTTTCGAAGAATTGTATTATTATTTTAGTTTTATTTATTTTTGACGTTTTTTCAAGTTTGTTGTTTTATAAATGCTATATGACAATTGTTTAAAAAATGTTCAATTCAAAACATCCCGTTTTTTTTACTTTTTTTTTTTTTTACTTTTTTTTTTAGTCGACTAATCGTCTGCGCAGGGCAAGACTTTGGTCGACTCAGGATTTTTTGGTTGACTACAGCCCTAGTCAGGAGGCTATTCTTACACAGAAAATCAAGAAGCCAGACAGCATAATAAAATATTTAGCTTTTTATTAAATATTAAATATGTTTTAATAAGTGTCTTATTTTATTTTTACAAACCCCCTGCAGTTCCTTTACACATCTCAGTTTGGGTAACCCTAACATGTGTATTTGTTGATAACAAAAAAATTTAACAAATTCTTTGTAGTTTTGTACTTAATTCGGTACATGATTGTTCTTTTCAAATCAATGCTTGTGAGTTAGGTCAAAAGTAGAAGTAATCAGAAAGTAGTCTGATTATATTACCTAAAATGTGTAATGTAATAGATTACGCTACTAACTGCAATTTCCATGATGTAATTTGCCTTCAGTAATGGACTACAGTTGGTAAGTCTTCCCAGCACTGGATGAAGGCATCCCATGGGGTGAAAGATGCAGACTGAAAAGGTGTGGTGGCTCATCTACAAAAAAACGTGGCACCGTCTTTCTCACTTGATTTGGTTGTGGCGATCGCTCATAATGAATGGTCTCTAAAGGAGATTGCGTTGCAGGCAAACGGGGATACAATCTCACCAGCCCAGGGTTGCAGTGAATGAAGGGCTCACAGGGATTCGCTGCTGCACTTTCTCAGGGAGAGCGTGCAGCGTTCACACGCTAATAACATGCTTGAGCGAGCAGGTGCAGCTGCTTCGTGCCGAAATAATCTGTAATCATTATGATGTTATGAAAGGCGTAATCTTGACAGAAAACTGAATGTTGAAACAGGCAAGGTTAAAGACTTTATTTGGACAAGAATCAATATGATATGGGGGAAAATACGTTGTGTGTTTTCATGTTGTGTAACTGTTAACAACTTATGACTGACTGCACATAGTTGATGCATAATGTCTTGATTGAATCTCTTTATTATCTCAAGATTTTAGCTTAAATTTTTGTATGTATATATATACTAGGGCTGTCAGTTAAACGCGTTATTAACAGCGTTTACGCAAACCCATTTTAACGCCGTTACTTTTTTATCGTGTGATTAACAGCCTTTTAGTTAAACTTTGGTATTTTTCTTTCACATGATTTTGCATCAGGACGCGGCATGTGCGCACTGTGCTATGAAACCCATTCATTTCAATGGCTTGTGCTGCGCAAGGACGTTTTGTTGCTTCGTTGACTAAAGGCGCAAGCGAATGTAGCTAGACCGTAAACAAAACAACAGGCACTACACCGCACACGCTCGTTTGGGTCTTGCGAGCCGGCCAAATAGTTGGTTAACGTTAGGTTTTGAGTGGATGACTAGCACGAGACACCAAAATGGATGCCAATAAGATTCTGAATGGAAAGTTACTTTTAAAAAGTTGCTAAATGGCTCCATTGACAAGACCAAAGTGATCTGTGTGTTTTGTCTTTGAACTGAGCTGATCGTCATCGCAGCACGTCCAGTCAAATACCGCTTGATGATGGTCAAGCGTACACATGCGCGCACACACACACACACAGCTGATGCGAATTCTCCACCCCTCGTCAATATAAGGACCTTGTCAGTATTTCTTTCACTCTTTTATTGATGGACAGTTACATTGTGTGAGAGATTATTTGCTCCAAGTGAGAATTCTTGTGTGAATCTGAACACAGTATATGGCAATGTTGCTTTCAATTGCCAAAAAAACATTTGCACAAAGCAAGCCGATCCACTTTTGCATGTTGATAATAGCATTAAAAAGAGAAAAAAATAATGGGGCAAAAAGAAATCAAGTGACATTTAGAATGGATAAAAATTGCAATTAATTGCAATTAATCGCGAGTTAACTATGACATTAATGTGATTAATCACGATTAAAAACAGCACTAATATATACACCATAACAGTTTGTTTCAAGACATTTATTGTATGCAATTAAATGTCTGTATATACAATATAGTTCATTTCAAGACATTTGTTTTATATCATATATACTGTATATATAATGGATGCTTTGGTTTGAATTTCATAGAAGCGTGAATAATGACATAGGTGAGCAGATAAAAGCTTCACAATCTTGCTTGTTCTGGTTCACCAGTGAGTGGAGCACTGAAGGAACATGGAGATGCTGCAGATTTATTGATTTTGTTAACCTGCAGTAATCCACAGATCATTGAACCACTGGGTCAGTCAGGGTTATTGCAGGGGTTTGTGTGCCTAGAAAAGCATAAACGTTTCAGTGCCTCTGCGGTGTTTGTTTACTAGTGGCAGAAAATATCGTTCAGTGTCTTGGATTTCCATTAACGGTTATTTCTGGAACAGTGCATTATATGAGAGGAGAGTTTGTGCACAGCGGGAAGCGTGCAATAACATTGTGGTGGCAATGCAGATTCATTTTGGGACCTGACTAAATGCTACTTTCTGCAAAATTTCAGCAAATGTGCCATAAAAGGCTGCAAATACAGCGGCCACACAAGTTTTTTGGCCACTGAAGACTCACTTAATGTTACTAGATCAAACCAAGTGTCATCTGCAAAAAATGCTAAACTTTTCTTAAAGGATTTTTCATAAACTTTTCGTTTTACCATCTCAATTGTTCAGTTTCGTATTTTTGTTGTATTAAAATGTAACTATTGACTTTTTTTTTCGCTGTGTTTTGAATCTAACTGTATTTTACTGTAATTTTGCGCTTCAAATCAATGGCTTTCATGTCTGAATTTCATCAATTTTCACAGAGCAAATGCAGAAGGGTCACTCGTGAAACTGCTCCAGAATTAAGAGACGAGTCTGTAAATGTTGTTTGACAGCCCCCATCAATCAGTGTGTCACTGTCCATCTTAAATCTCAAATGTTTTCACCTCGCAGGGCTTACAGACAGGGACGCGGGAGCTGGAGGAGATGGGAATGAAGTTCAGCCAGAGTCTTCTCACTCTCAGGAGGAACTCCATCCATTATAACAGCCGTCTGATCCACCAGGCGCCTGCCCTGCTGGACCTGAACGGACAGGCTGCTCGACCACAAATCCAATACGTGAGTTTTAAATGAAGATATTTTGACCCCACATACATCTCGGGCTTTAATACTCGTCAAAATAGACCACAATAAAAAGTTTTTATAAATCAATGGTTTATACTCAATACTTTAAAACATTGCTTATCAACTGGGCTTGCTTCAAATTCGCGAATACCGCAGAGATTAATTAGACATAAATGAAGATATAAAAGACAAAGGATATTGAGAATTTCCTTTAAAAGTAGGATTGTTCATGTGAACGATAAATCTTTTTATTTTGCTATACACAAATGTATTATTTGAAATTAGTATACTAACAGACACTTTTTGTCAGTATATGCACATTCAGCTGGCCTTATATTTGATGACTATAATTGTCTGTAAGTGTATTATGTTAATGATTCTGCTTCGGTGGAGGGGAATGAAAATAAGAGTTAGATGCGCATTTCCTAAAGGAATATCAGTGAAAGCCCACAGCAGGAAAGGAATAGCATTAATGTTTTTATTAAAATTAACATTCGGAACATTATAGAAGTGGTGGGGTTCTGCATTTATGGTTCTTTTTTTTATTAAAGACCCCCGTGGTAGAAAATCTAATTTTTGATTGTTTAAATGTCTATGTGGTGTTTGTAATGTGCTTTAAGACAAACCATGTGCAAATTCATATTTCAACACCATTGAAGAGTATGTTCACCTTAAAACTGTAGAGAACCAAAGACCGGGGTCTATTACATCACAAACTACGTTGTAACCAATCAAGTCATGAGGGGGACGGACTTTAGTTGCCTGAACATGGTTTGTGTAACATTAGCAGCACGTTATTAGCTGTTTGATAACATAGTTCGAGCCAAAGGCTAATCATATTAATTAGCGCTATGTGTCTGATGTTGTAGAGAGAGACATTAAATGCATTACCATTCTGATACATCGACTTGTAGACAACCCTATAATTCACTCTTTCTCTTCTTCTGAATCAGTCTCTGGTTCAAATATATGGCTGAATTAAACCAGTTTTTCCACTTGCCATTGTGCAGTTTTCTACAGTAAAGTTGACCGATTGGATCTCTGAGCTGGTGGAAGTGAGTGTTGGAAGGGCTTTCTTGAATTATTAAACAAAATTTTTTTTAAATGCATATGCTGAAATTTTCTTATTAATTGCAGAAAATTGTGAGAAAATGTGCTTGTCCTGAAGGAAATATCAGTGGAGGAAATTTTGAAGTTTTGGGTAAATTTAAATGTTATGTGCAGCAACAGAGGGGTTTTGTTGTTGTCATGACTTGCTCATCTTGTTTTTTTGTCTGCAGCTTGTGTGGATGTCTATACTTGCATACTGAATTCTCACATAATTAACCAGCCAATTGCAGTCAATATGCAAATAGAACAATGACGTAATAACTCCAACGCATTCTCATCCTAGGGCGACACTTTTGAAATTTAATCTAAATCCAACGCACATGCCACCCTTTGCATCAATATAACACGCACAGAGCTTTGTTCGATTATGGGTAGGTTTAGGTCTGGGGTAGGTTTAGGGTTACACCACTAGGAGGCGCCTTCTGGCCCATATATATCTGCGTCTCATATTGATGCTAAGGTGTGCCATGTGCGCTGGATGTAGTTGAAATGTCAAAAGCGTCAGTATATGACGCCTTGGGATGAGAACGGGCTGAATAACTCATCGTTTGATTTTTCGTAGTACTGTAAAAATAGTATGAGGAATATCTTTAAAATGCCGCATTCTATGCACTATACCACGTATGAAATAAGATTATTGCTAAAGTGACCTTGTTAATGATCTTTAAGAGTCATATTCCAGAGTAGCTGTTGCCAAGTGAGGCAGCCTTTTTACTTTGGCTTTTTAAATATGATCTGGGATGTGGACAGAGACTCATTCAAAGTGCATCAGCTCCCTTTCAAGTTTTCAATTTGCCACTGAAGGGGTTTCCTGGGAGCACTTGCCACTTTTCTCTGTTTTCCTGCGTCTCTCCAACTCCTTTCTTCTCTACACTCACTCTTTCTCTCCTCTCCCTCTATTTTCCATTCCCTAGCACCCTCAAGTTAAAATTCACTTGAGAGTCTTGATTTCTGTCATGGAATGAAATGGACCAAAGCTGAGCTATTGATTTCTACAAAGTTCAATTAAATCCCTTTTGTGTGCGTTTTGAATTGTTACATCTTGTCCATACAGACCATTCAGTGTTCTGGATGGAGATTATCCCACCCTCTCTCTTCTTGGGATTTCACTGGCATTTCTATTGTTCCCCTCTTCTTCCCTTTGCTGAAGAGAAAACTGTAAACTTAACTGGTTTTACCCAAGCGTATTGCATAACTCAGTTATGCGCAACTGTAGAATTATGCTTATGAGCCTTGTCTGGTTCAGCTGAGCTCTACTTAGATTGGATCTAAGATATAGCTCATCATTTTTTTTTACTTTCATAGACAAACAAATACTCTTTTATGATTTCAGTCTTTGAGTGAAATAACTGCACATTCAATAATTTATTACATGTACATAGTGCTTTTCTCAGCATCTCAAAGTGCTTTACATAGAAGGGGAATCTCATCAACCACTACCAACGTGCAGCATCCACCTGGATGACGGCAGCCATACTGCACCAGAACGCCCACCACACACCAGCTTACTGGTGGAGATGAGTTTGCCATTTGACAAATAATGTAAAAATGTGGGTTCCACGACTTACACTCACCTAAAGGATTATTAGGAACACCTGTTCAATTTCTCATTGATGCAATTATCTAATCAACCAATCACATGGCAGTTGCTTCAATGCATTTAGGGATGTGGTCCTGGTCAAGTCAATTTCTTGAACTCAAAACTGAATGTCAGAATGGGAAAGAAATGGGAGTATTTCACAATCTGCTCAGTTACTGGGATTTTCACGCACAACCATTTCTAGGGTTTACAAAGATTGGTGTGAAACATCCAGTATGCGGCAGTCCTGTTGGCGAAGATGCCTTTCAAGCTGATAGAAGAGTAACTTTGACTGAAATAACCACTTGTTACAACCGAGGTATGCAGAAAAGCATTTGTGAAGCCACAACACACACAACCTTGAGGCGGATACAACAGCAGAAGACCCCACTGGTACCACTCATCTCCACTACAAATAGGAAAAAGAGGCTACAATTTGCAAGAGCTCACAAAAATTGGACAGTTGAAGATTGGAAAAATGTTGCCTGGTCTGATGAGTCTCGATTTCTGTTGAGACATTCAGATGGTAGAGTCAGAATTTGGCGTAAACAGAATGAGAACATGGATCCACCATGCCTTGTTACCACTGTGCAGGCTGGTGGTGGTGGTGTAATAGTGTGGGGGATGTTTTCTTGGCACACTTTAGGCCCCTTAGTGCCAATTGGGCATTGTTTAAAAGCCACGGCCTACCTGAGCATTGTTTCTGACCATGTCCATCCCTTTATGGCCACCATGTACCCATCCTCTGATGGCTACTTCCAGCAGGATAATTCACCATATCACAAAGCTCAAATCATTTCAAATTGGTTTCTTGAACATGACAATGAGTTCACTGTACTAAAATGGCCCCCACGGTCACTAGATCTCAACCCAATAGAGCATCTTTGGGATGTGGTGGAACGGGAGCTTCGTGCCCTGGATGTGCATCCCACAGGTCTCCATCAACTGCAAGATGCTATCCTGTCAATATGGGCCAATATTTCTAAAGATTGCTTTCAGTACCTTGTTGAATCAATGCCATGTAGAATTAAGGCAGTTCTGAAGGTGAAGGGGGATCAAACACAGTATTAGATTGGTGTTCCTAATAATCCTTTAGGTGAGTGTATATTGAGGATGTCTGTATATTGAGGACCGTCTCTATTAAGGATGTCTTTTCTGCTTTAAGGTCTGTAGTGATTGGATCAGTTTATTTTGACAGTCAGCACAGATTACAACACATGGATATCATTTTCTACTTAAAGGTGGTGACCACCAACTTCACAGCTCTAGTCGTGCCTTTTGTGCTTTTACGAGTCAGTCCAGGACAGCCGGCTCTACTGACGGCATGCATCCAAAATCATCTCAGACAATGTCATGTGGATGGTTAATTCACCTCGAGCCCCAGACACAAAAGAGAAGCGAGCGCTTTCAGAGCTGACAGGAAGCCCTTTTTGTTTGCGGCAACTCTATGAGGGATACAATTCGCATTCAGATTGGAGCTATTTTCCTGCCCAACACTTTTGGTTATGCACTTCCAAATGAAAAGTAGCCCGACAGAACGCTCACTACCTGTTAGATGTCAAAGGAAGCCCTGCGGCTCACATAAACACTCTTCATGTTCAAGTCTATTATATCTTTTGAGTCAAAAGTTCAGCTTTTTTGCTTTCATAGTTAAAAAAACGGTCCACAGAATTGATTTTCTAATAATAAAGCATGACTTTTTTTAATAGATTCGGAAATGGGCTTCTATCTGAGCATTAAAGTGAAAAGTTAAATGTTTGTGTCTGACCCCAATTTTAGTGTCTTTAGAAACGCTTCCTGATGACGTCACTTACCAGCAAGTGTTTTCTTATCTAATGAACTAAAGACGTCCAAGAAGCCGTTTTAGATACCAGACCCCTCAGAAGATAACAAGCTCTCATAAAAACGGCTTTGAACATCTCCACACCTTTCATGACATTTTATATTTCAGCTTGACACATTTGTTCAGTTCTTTCATTACGCAGTTCGGAAATGAGTCCCGCACGGTATGTTCTGGCTCGCTGTGTAATTCCTCCCGAGCTCTCGATTTCTTTTCTTCCCCCACATAAGAGCGTTCTCGCCAAAAGCCTCCAAGTTGAAAGCTTAGTCAACCATGAAACGCATTCAATTTCGAGACAAAAGGGGGATCTTTAGAAGGGTAAACAAACAAACAGACAGGCAACAACAAGAAATAACACTAATAATAACAACAGCAATTGATTATTATCATTTTTAATATTTCCTCAACAATTCTAGCTGAATTTACATGCCAATTGGCCCATTTTATCCTTCTGCAATATTGTCCTCAGATTCACCCAGCACCTTCAGCTATTCCAACAATGAAAATTGAGCCGACTTGTGAAACTTATTCCATCAAAAGTTACCACAAACTACATTAACTTGTTAATCCACTCTGAAATGATGGTCGCCCTTCAGGAAACCGAGGAAGGTTGAACCCGCCAGTTAGCTTGCTTCATTTCAATTTATTTAGAGCATTTAAGTATTCTTTAGAGAGAAATAGGCATGCATCCCACTGCTTTCCAACACTCTTAGAAAAAAGGGTTCATTGGGGTTCTATATATGAAGCAAAGGGTTCTTTGCTCCAGAGAACCTTTATGCTAAAAACGGTTCTATAGTGACAAGAAAGAACCCTTTTGGCACAAAGTTTCTTTATAGGCTATTATTCATTCATATATGTCATTATCCTGCAACATTTTGTAGTTGTGATTAAATTCTTGATTATTAAACTTAGGGATGCACGATGATATCGGGACAACATCGGTATCAGCAGATAAAAGCTTAAAATGACCATCATTGGCATTCGGCCGATATGAATATTTCTGCCGATAAGCCTTGCTGATTGGGTGGTGTACCCAAGCAACTTAAACTTCCAACTAGGGGTATGCGTGCATCTCACGGTTTCTGATCGTGGACGATTAAATTCTCTCCACGATCTGCTTTTGAAGAAAAATTATAGTAGGCTATCGTGCATTTTATCAGTTCAATTCTGGCACCTTCACTCAGTTAACTGATGCTCTGAGGTAAAGTTTTCAGACGGCAGACTCTGCAACAATTGTATTTAATTGTACAGTACAATCATAACATAGAACATACATTATCTTCATCATTTCATGTCATTAAACATAACAATATTGCTGGCCATACACTGATGAGAAAGTGCGCGTCCGGTGTACGATAAGTTACCTGGAGTTGTCCTGAGACGCGGCGCGGCGCTTCTCGTCCGGTGTGCGACACCATTTACACTCACGGTACACCGCAATTCACAAAAGTTCATTATTTGCATGTGCGTCAAAGTCTTGCTAGGTAAACATATCATTCACGTGCTATGCTGATGCGTTCTGTTCGTACTGTTCTAACATCCTCTTTTCTGAGCGCGTTCACCCGACGCTCACAGGAACTAAAAGCCTGTCACAGCGCCTGCATACTGGACTAATCTTCCGAGTCTTATTGCTCTGATACTGTCAAATACACACAAGGTTTACATAAACAAAGTTGGTTATGTCTAAAGTGAAAGCAAACAGAGAAAATCTGTGAAAATCAAATGCGTGTATATAAGACGCATCACGTGCAGTTCTTAAAGAGACAGTAATAATATGCTGCCGCTTGTCCTTAAAGACATACTGCACCCAGAAATAAAAAGTCTGTCATCATTTACTCACTCTAATGTTGTTCCAAACCTGTATTCATTTCTTTCTTGTGCTTAAATATACTATGGAAGTCAGTGGAGTACAGCAACTGTTTGGTTAGCCACATTCTTCCAAATAACTTTTATAATTTCAACAGAAGAAAGAAACTTGAGAGAGTAGTAAATGATGACAATTAAATTTTTTGGGAGAACGATCCCGTTAATATTAATAAAACAACAAAACACAGAGGAAATCACTCACTGCTCTTGACTGAGAACTTTAATAGAAGCTTTAAAAAGCTTTTTTTGCACTTAAAAAAAATACAAATATATCAGGTATCGGCATCGGGCAAAATTAGTTTGAAAATATCGGCATATCAAATATCAGCCAAAATCCTATATCGTGCATCCCTAATTAAACTGTTGTATTAACTTAATATCACATTTTTATCATGCTGATTTTTCGAGGAGAAAAACTGAAATGGCACTCTTCGTATGATATTGATTAACTACATAAAATGATATAAATATATACATTTTCTAACCCCAATTTCTTGAATTTTGTGATCATTCACATGCATTTATAAATACATTTTAGGGTCTTGATGTTTGTCAATAATATGAAATATTGAATCCAGAAAGGACAAAACAAATGATAATGAATGAACCCAAAAGGTTCCATATAGAACCTTTTTCCTGGTTACAAACAGCTCTAAATGGTTCTTGTTATTGAACCCTTAAAAAGGGTTCTGTATAGAACCTTTTAGGGGTTCCAAATACATAGCGCTGATAGAACCTTTTAAGGTTCTATATAGAACCTTTTCTTCTAAGAGTGAAAGTCTTCATTCTTCAGTTATTTTTCTGAGGGAGTACAGGTTTATAAGTTGGATATGTTGGTCATAGGTTCAGAATAAAAGCATTTTTCTATAACCATGAGTTCAAATGACAAATGACTTGGCAAATTTTTTGCACCAAATTTATGTGCTAAATCTACTTTGTAATCTTACGTCTTAGGAATTCATTTGTAAACATTCCACCAAAAAAATCACTGAACCGATCAACCGCAGGGAAGCTCCGCTAATTGTTTTGCACCTCTGAAAGTTCGCCAGAACTTCATTTTCCTAAGTTGTTCAGTTGCACGTTTAATTATGAATGTACAATTGGACAGACCCTCCAAAAGAATCATTATAAGCATACTTAAAATTCAAAGCTGCTGTTCCCTTTGTTACAATCCCCGCATGAACAGGCTTGATAGCAGGATGTGTTGTAAAATGAAACTACCGCTGCACATCTTTTACTAGCATGCGTTCAGACGCAGAGACAGAGAAGGGAGGGGAGAAAAGTGGGCCGCAAACAGCTTTTGAGTGGCGTTGATTTTAATGCCTTCTAGGAGATATTTGGTGGCAGATCTCTTATGAGGTGTCTGTAATAGTTTGTGAGAGCACACACTGTAAACAAGAGCAGCGTATCCTTGTGCAGCGATGGCCGTCTCCCAGGAGAGAGCTGATTGAATCTCTGTCCCCTGCCGTCACGCAACACGAACACTCCCTCGCACACAGCTTGCCCCTTCTAATCTGCAAATTAAATTATCTCCAGAACTTTGGACTCTTTTTGAAAATTTGAAGATCTTTTTTACTCAGAGCCTGACATTTTGTTAGGGTAGATGTATTATTTTGATATAATGCATGCCATTGAAGTCTTAAAATGCCTGTTGGTTTTGTCTTACCACAGATATTTTTTGGACATTTTTCCTTTAAATAGTTATGGACCATTTACGTCTTTAAAAAACAACTAATATTTATTAGTATTATTAATATTATTTTTTTACTTTAAATAATTCAATCTTAAAATAATTTAATTAAAATGACTGCATTTAAATATATGAGAAATTTAGTATAGTTAAATTACACATTTATTAGTAAATTGCTGTAATATATATTATTTAATAAATACAAATAATTTGTTTTGCTAGTTTGAATAGGTTTAAATCCCACAAGTCTGTTTTTTAATTGACAATTAAAAATATAATAGCAAATAGCAAATAATAGCAAAAATATTATTTGTATTATTAATATTTACTAATATTAATAATACTAGTAGTAGCTAAATATTATTAGTATTATCAAATGCTAAATAATATTTTTATTTCAACTGATTAAATTTGTATATATTAGTAAAGTACATGTATTAGCATATTATCATAAATATATAGTTATTTATTAGTATATATAAATGATTACTTTTGCTAGTTAGTTTGCAGGTTTAAATCTTCTTGATTGACTTTTGACAGTAGTTATTGTCATAATTCTGGAAAGATCATGATATTTAGAGAAGTAAGTACAGTTTTAGTAGTATTATCTTCTTACTTAAGTGTATCCTTACTTGCCGCCACCTCATAAGTAGCTTATGGATGTGAAACTGTAAATAGTTTGACATTTTATTTTATATTTATATATATTTGGAGCAGGTCTTAACCAGGGAATTTGAGACGCAATTACATGCCATGTGGTTGTGTACTCTAGATATACAGTACTTAACTCATTTTTCAAGTGTATTTAAGTCATGGTTCTTCATTCTAATGAGCTAAAATATCAGTAATGTCATTAACATAAAGCACCTTGCTGCCTCTTTATGCTTATTAACTGCCTTAATTGTATCTGTTCATAATGTACAGATAAACTTAATTTAGTGAAAGTTCATAAATTGCGTATTTTTATTTTTATTTTTTTAGTTCTGATATAAATAAAGATATAGTATAAAATATGTATAATCAGATGCTTCTGTCCAAGAAACCAACCATATAAGATGTTTAAAGTTGTTGTGTTGTTTGGTTTTATTATTATCATTATCAATATCTTTTTTGATTGAATAACAGCTTTACTCAGTGATAAAACTGCATGACTTGGCAGTTTTAATAGTTTTGTTGAAAAATTAAAATGTACTTAAAATACAAAATTGCAAAAAAAAAAAAATACTTGTATAATCTTTAGTAATTTTGTAATTTTGGCATTTGTGTGTGTGTTGGTATTCCCTACGTTGTTAGTCCCCACAAGGTCGAAAATGTGTGTGCATTGCCTTTATATTCACAATTTTCATAGTTAATTCAGTTATAATTATAATTATATGTAAATCCAGAATATATACAGTATATTTTCAGACTTGCAATTATATTTATTCCAATGTTCATTTTATATATTTACATTTTTTCACAGCTTTCCATGTTTTACTGTATGTAGGGGCGCTATTACACATACAGAATATCTGTATCAAAGTACAGGTGAAGAAGCAGCAGAAACAATTGATAGCATATGAAAGCATATAAATCAAAACTGCCTAACGTTACTGAATGATATGTCGACCAAGGACAAGCTAAAGGAGTGTAAATCTGTGTGGGTGAAGCTAGAATGAAACAGGGTTTGTTTGTTTATTTGTTTGTTTGTTTAAAAGCATGGGTCAGTTCTTTATTTTGAAATATTGCATGTTCAGATATACATACAACTACCGTAAAACTTCATAGCCGAATCCTATAAATAGCCGAGTCCCAAATAGATGCCTGTCTCTTTTACATGCCTGGTGTGACTGCAGGTTTGGGTAAATAAAGGCCAGTCTCAAATAGAAAATAAAGAAAAATCAGGAATTTTACTGCCTACAAAAACGACTCGAATTGGGACAACAGCCAGGTTTTAGACGTAACTAACCCATACATTTGCATCAACCCCTCCCTCCGAAATATACAAAAAAGGCTCGTTGAGCGTGTTATGTTCACCCTGTTGTCAGGGCTTCTGTGTTCGGGCTTCCCATGGACGTTGTAGGTCGTCAACAATGGATACAATTTATGCTTGATTATTTAGCTCTCTGTGCTGCGCATTTTACGGAAGACAGCTTCCAGAATCTCCACGAATTCAATGCCGGATTCAACAAGAAACTGTTACTAAAACATGAAACAGTTCTGACTTTAAAACCAGAGGCAGCAGTTGTTGGGCCACAACCTGTAAGTAGGCTAAGACTTAATCATTTTAAATGTATTTCCATGTATAATTTCAGACGTAGCCTTGTGTTTTATTTTTATTAAATGCCAGCGCTGGCTTCATAGCCACTAGGCTACTAGTTATGCTATTTTGTGTCTACGACAAACGCGTACAAACATTTTGGACCTGAATTTTGTATAAGTACTAATGTTGTAAATGAATTTTTCATGTATATGTAATTTATGATGTTATTTTCGATTTGATCAAGAACGTAAACCATAAACCAATGCCAACGCTGTTTGTGTGTGTAGTAGCCTTTTAGTTCGATGCTATTAAAACAAACTTGTATAAAGTAAAAAAAATATATAGGCATATTACCATTCAGAAACGTTTTGTAAGAGCCGTGTTTGGTGAGGTTCTGCTTGACTCTCTTCTTCGTTGCTTTATGTTAACAAATTAAAAGGTATATGATCATCCAGTGAATATTAGTTTCTGTTCCTCTCAATTACGATTTCGTTTTAAGTTCTACGGTGGTCCAATGTAGTCCAAGATTAACATGGCTTCCGGTTTGACCTTGTCCATGAGTGTTAACTCAAACGTAAACGTGAAAGTCGAAGCTTGAATTAACGGGTATGTCCCTCTTTGGCTAATGTACTTTCAAGATGGAGGGGCAACATGGCGAACGACATTAGAACCCCTTACCCGTATGTATTTTCAATGGCATATTATAAACTCATGAGAATACTTTATTACTTGAACGAAGTAAAAATACATTAATGAGCACATATATTTTTGAAAGAACTAAGTGTTTTTAGCTAAGATTAAACTAAAAGAGTTACACAGTGTAGCTTTAATGTAGCTGTGTTTATTAGTAGCATTTATCTGTGAGTGTAGTGTTAATAAAGTCAAGTTTTGATGGTGGCATCAAAGTTTGGTTGGAGTTCACAGAAAATGAATTTTCTGAAACTGAAATTGGTCAAATCAACTTTATGGCACAATCCGCTGTACATGAATATAGTGATTTGAATGCATCTTGAACTTGTGTCAGAACAGAAGCTTTGTCTATGAATGAGTTTGTTTCATTGCTTTTGCTTTTGATTTGAATAGAGCAGAAATGTCTTCTCTAGCCCCAACTGAAGCTGTTTTTTGTTTTTTTTCCTCTCTGCAAAATTAGGCTTTTAAAATTCAAGCTGCTAAGACTCTTTATCAAACCAGCGAGGGGAGAATTCTAATGACCCGTGGATTGTTCTTGGTCAGGAGGTGATGGTGGGAGCAGATTGGCCCCCGTCTCTCACTTCCATTGTGTTTTGATTGTCGATTCTGATTGCTCTGGAATGTGTCGATGGGATGACATAGATAATCCGATAGAGATTGCATATAATTACAAAACTAACAAAAGATTTCTGTGCTATTGTACATGCACAATAAACAAGCCATGGGAGAGTAAATGAGGAAATGACTTATGTAAATAAAATATTTGTGGTTGAATTATATAAATCTCATTTTAGGCATGACAATGAATCTATAACCCGTATGAAAATGTTGCTTTCACGTATTTCAATTATAAAAAAAAGACCTAGAAATTCATCAAGACAATTCAAGCTCATTTAATTCTGCAAAGATGCATTAAATTGATCAAAAGTGACAGCAAAGACATTCATAAGATAACAAAAGATTTATTTCAATTATCTATTAAAGGATCGTGGAGGAAAAAAGTATCACTCAAAAATATGAAGCAGCACAACTGTTTTCATCTTTGATAATGATAATAAATGTGTCTTGAGCAGCAACTCGGCATATTAGAATGATTTATGTCATGTGACACTGAAGATAGTCAAATAAAATAGTTATTTTCAGTAGTAATAATATTACTGTTTTTATTGAAAATATGATCAAATAAGTGCAGCTTTGGTCTAACTTAAAAAAAAAAATTGGAACGTTTTTGTGTGTATGCATTTGATTTCTTTCTTTCTTTCGAAAATTGATATTACCTTTAAAACATTTGTCCTAAAACATCAGTTTCTTCTGTTGAATATTGAGAGAAGGAAACAGAAATATGCTTTCCTAATAATGTCTAAGGCACAGTTTGTGGTCTATTGATCACCCCTGACAAGATTTGAGAACACCTTTGAATTGCAAACGCAAAATATGCTGAAAACAGCCAAACTGCAAAGGCATACATTTAATTCGGTGAGGATAGTCAAGGTAATGCTAATGAGCATTGTGCTGCTTTTTTGCAGTTTATAGCTTACAATATAAACAAATTGTTAGAAAATCTTGTTTGTTTGAAATCATCCTCCCAGTAGACATATACAGCCTGTCGGAATAATAATGCAATCAAATGTCTGCATTCACAATGTGTATGTAGATTGCAGGGTCAATTTCTGTGTACTATTGATTCGTTGTGTGCACCACAAGAGGGGAAAACAGTGTCTTGGCCACATTTCTGTACTCATATTCATCGAGATGTGGCACAGGCCTTGTAAATATTTGTATAATACTTCAATGAATGATATATTTACTTAGCAACTATCCAAAGTGGAATTCAAACTCTTTCTGCTAGCGTGCTGGCGAGATGACAAATGGAGAACGCGCTAGTAGCACACGCACCAATTTGGCCGAGCCAACAGAGACTTCTGTTGATCATTAAACCAAATTAGTGTTTTTTTTTTTCTAGCTGCTTTGCTTCCCATGTCTAAGAGATGACTCTGAGCATTTAGAGTTGACAAAAGTGCAAACAGATATTTCAACCATCAAAACTATAGCAAAACATAAGACATAAGTTATTTCTGCTGAGTAAACACTCACTGGATGGGATGGAAGGAGGAAACTAGGGCATACATTTTTTATCTTTAAATCAGACGAGCATTTGACGAGTCAGACGGTGTAAAAATTTTATATTAGGGACTTTAAGCAACAGCTGCTGATAGAACGGCGACGGCAGCCGGAAATAAACAGTTAACTGCCGTAGCTAAAGAGCGCAAAAATTACTAAGCAACAGTAAAGAGGACGGCATAGGAAATAATTTAATCATCAGACAAAATACAAAAAGAAAGTGATTTTAAAAAGAAAGAAGGGTTTATTTTATCACTTAATGATGTACAGAAACGATTTCAATGCCACATAACCTAAAACATAACATTAAATGTCTTAATTCGTCACGTAGTAACGACTATGGCAAATCAGCTGTTCTCCCGTAGTAGACGAGTTACAGTAGAACGTTAAGAAGTAGCAGTTAATGTCGCGCATGCGCAATAGAACGCCAGAATGCCGTTGCCGTTCCACCAGAGGCTGTTGCTTAAAGTCCCTATCATAGGTGTTCCCAACCGCAAGATAGTATTTTTTGTTGTTAGTTGTATTTTGAGAGATGAAACTGTTCCAGGGCCTATACTGTACAATGAAGCTGTTTTAGGTGGCTAGTCATGTATGTTTCAGTTGGGTTTTAAACAACATTACTGTGTGTTCACACCGCACGCGATAGCACGTCAAATTCGCGCCTGACGCGTCTAGTTTGACGCTTGACCACTTTGTGTTAATTTGTGTTAACCACTTTTTGTTTAAACTGACACACGTAAAAACAAAAGTTTGAAGCGAAATTTACACGTGTGACGTGCGTCAAAATCAAAATCCGTTGGCAGCCATTGTTTTTATGTTGACCGAGCATTCATCGAGAGATTCACCGCTCTGTATTTGCTCTGGAGAGCTAGAACAGTGGCGTGGGATCATCGTCGCTGTATATTTGTGTCCTCCAGACCCTTCTAAGGTGAACCGTTCGGCTAGTTTCACCATTTGCTCGCTCCAGGAGTTGCGCTGGATGACGGCCGCTGTCAGCGGTGCTTCCGCCTCTCCCGCGCCCAGTTTGATGACCTGTTGTCCCGCATCGGAGCGAGGATCACCCTCGCCCCCATCCATCTAATCTAGCTGTCATTTATTTTTGTTTTGATGATAAATAGAGCCAGCTTCCAAAAGTTATTAACCTGTCCTGTGATTTTTTTTTTTTCTCTCACGTCCAGACACGAACTTATGCACATATGTTGATATGTCTTTACATCATAATAATATTTCATATAATCTAAATATGGAATGAATAACATTCAATACAAAATGAACATGTCTCATATATAGAAATAATGTTTTAAGTGATAAAATATTTTGCTTTGTTGTGCATAATCCCTCCATGCATTTAGTCATATTACGAAATAATGTATTGAAGCATCCAGACACTTCACCAGCGTGAGCAAGCAGCTAGGCTCCTGATTGGTTAACGCGGAGCAAGTTCACGCCAAAGTTTCGATTTTCAACGCGATTCACGTCAGACGTGTGAATGTACAAATGGCACTAACTAAATCATTCGCGCATAGCTGCGCTTAGCGGGCCACACGCTCAATTGCGCGCCATTCGCATGTAAACAAGGCGCATCCGCGTTTTGCGCCGCCGCGCTCCACACCTCATTCCCAACGCAGGGAATTTTACGCGCGTAACGCGTCTTTGCATCTGATTTAACATTGAAATCATTCGTGCCTGACAGCGCTTATCGCGTCCGGTGTGAACGCACCATTAAAGTGGTTTGGCTTTTAGCAGTGTTCACGGCTAACCCGGCTCCTCTAAACTAACTTCACAACTTTCACTTGCACTGATATAGCAAGATATTTTCTTCTTGCTGTGTAAATGCATTAATGCAATTCCTATTCTTCAATCTCTTCATCTTCAGCAGAAGAGATAAATGAATTTTGCTGATTCTCTCGCGAAAAGTGAACCATAGTTGCTCTGTTTCAAAGCATGTGATTGGCTGATGTCTCGCTTCCAGACTTTTATCCAATGGCAGACACTTCTATCCAAAGCTACGTATTTTATCAGTTCTTGCTT
The DNA here is from genome assembly GCA_030378365.1 of Hybognathus amarus. NCBI lineage: Eukaryota > Metazoa > Chordata > Actinopteri > Cypriniformes > Leuciscidae > Hybognathus > Hybognathus amarus. The sequence continues at coordinate 81,292 of JAQIUQ010001469.1, forward strand.
TCTGATTGAGAGACAGGAAAGAAGGACGTTTTCAAGCTTTGCATTGTTATTGTTAGATTATAGGTAAAATATATGGGATACTATCTTTCTAAAAAGCAAGAACAACCTTGTTTTTTTTTCTTCCTCTGCTTTCAGGGCGACAAAATCAAGGAGTTGATGTCTGTTTAACACATTGAGTTAGCCCCTGCTGGTTGACAGTAGAAGCGCATGTAAAAGCAAGTGCTATGTGCCAAGTGGTCAGACGCTAACCGCTGTCCGGTTATCTATCGCCCAGAGTCCCTGTGTTCAGTCTCCAGCCACAGCTGCATAATCCTCCCAATAGGCATTGATTGTCTTCCATCCGTACGGTGAATTACAAGTGATCTTGGATTAACTGGAATGGCTGGTGATTGTGTTCTGGATACTTGCAGCAAATTAGCCTCACAGGACACATTTAGCTTCCTCTAAGACACCATTGACTTTAGGGAATTGGATTCTACATTTCATTCGTTCTTCTTTCATTTTGCGCTTTTTTTCTATCGATTAGACCAGGGTTGTTACTAATGACAAAGAGTACAATATACTGTCTTCTTAATCTTAAATCATAATGCAGTTTTTCCTCTTAAACAACTTTTACTTTGACATCACTTGGGCCTATTGGATAATGTTAACCAATTGTCAAATAGCTATTTTGGCCTTGTTTGAGTCCCTGTTCTGGCATGTATGCTTACTTTTCAGCATCCATTAATTTCTCGATTGATACCATTTCATTTGGAAAAATCTCACATTACAGAATTAAAAATGGGTTGTAAATGCCAATTCATGTTGATTTTAAGTTGCCACTGTGAAAGTTTACCCTGCACTGTAACATTGAACATGCTTTATCTAATCAAAAAAAATTGTGACAACGGATTACAAGCAATATTATTAATTAAATTTAACAAATTAGAATTGAGTAATAATTAATCAAATTAATTCCTTAAAAGTTAACCATTTAAAATGAGTAAAATTTACAACAACCAAAAAAACGTAAATTGAAGTCACCATTATGGTGATTCGGTGTTTGTTTTAAAATTACTGTTTTTCTCCTTCCCTGCTTGTTAACATCAGGTGTCTTCAATGTTGGCAATATAAAATAAATAGTTCTTAATTAATCTTTGACGTCTGTCTGTTTTTTTGTTACATTTTTTGGTATAAACTTTACTCAGTTTAAATGGTTAACTTTAAAAAATAATTTGATTAATTATTACTCAATTCTAATTTGTTCAATGTAATTAATAATATTGCTAGTAATCTGTTGCCACAATTCTATTGATTAGATAAAGCATATTCATTTTTTACAGTGTGTAGTGCCTGGACATGTTTTCACAGAAGTTCAGTGGTGTTAAACGGTGTTGTTATTGCCAACTAAAACTATTCAAAATTTGAAATAAAACTGAAATAAAAAAAAATATATATTATAAAAAATATTAAATATTATATTATATATTAAAAAATATTATATAAATGCAAAAAATTGTTTAAATTTGGTTAAATTAGTTAAAATAGGTTTATTTTAAGTTATTGTGATGTACTAAAATGATTGAAACTGAAATAAAAAAATAAAAAAAAGTTTTAATAAAAACAATTTCAAAAGCACAACATATTGACTGAAACTAAAATTTAAATAAACTCAAAATATAAAAATTAATGTAATACAATAATACAAATATGCATATTACAAAAATAACACTAATAGACTGCAGATTTTTCCCCATGGTCAACACTTTAGGCTGCGCATTCTATAGAGACATTTACAGAAAGTGAAGCTACCTATCAAATATGGAGAAAAAAGTGAGACAACTAGCACCAGTCTCCCCTGTATCTATCTCACGTTCTCTCTTATTCCGTCTACACTGCCATCTTACGATCTTTCGAGATGTGTGGTGTTGTGTTTTTATGATTGAGTGCTGAAAAGCCGACCTGCTGACTGGCATAAAGATGCATGGACTCGCCGTGGCCAAGTGGTACAGAAATGAACACCGCTCTCGCTCAGCGGCCACTTAAAGTAATTGAAAGCAGACCTGCATAAGCACACTAAGTCTTTGCTTTCAGAGAAGTCAAGAATAGAGCTCAAATCAGAAACCTGCATCCCTGTTAAACTGCTACAAGCTGTATAGTTTGAGGTGGTGTGGCTATACACAGATGAAGCTGCCTTGTTTCCTCAAAACTGATCATTATGAGTTCATTCTGTAAGTTATTGGCACGTCCTGCGGTATTTCTATGGAAGTCGATAATCCTTTTTTCAATGTCATAACTCAATGAGTGAGTCTCTAGACCTCAAAGGACAAAATTGCTTCCAATGAAGTTAAAAATTAAATGTGAGTGTGTGTGTGTATACACTCACCGGCCACTTTATTAGGTACCCCATGCTAGTAACGGGTTGGACCCCCTTTTGCCTTCAGAACTGCCTCAATTCTTCGTGGCATAGATTCAACAAGGTGCTGGAAGCATTCCTCAGGGAGTTTGGTCCATATTGACATAATGGCATCACACAGTTGCCGCAGATTTGTCGGCTGCACATCCATGATGTGAATCTCCCGTTCCACCACATCCCAAAGATGCTCTATTGGATTGAGATCTGGTGACTGTGGAGGCCATTTGAGTACAGCGAACTCATTGTCATGTTCACGAAACCAGTCTGAGATGATTCCAGCTTTATGACATGGTGCATTATCCTGCTGAAAGTAGCCATCAGAAGCTGGGTACATTGTGGTCATAAAGGGATGGACATGGTCAGCAACAATACTCAGGTAGGCTGTGGTGTTGCAACGATGCTCAATTGGTACCAAGGGGCCCAAAGAGTGCCAAGAAAATATTCCCCACACCATGACACCACCACCACCAGCCTGAACTGTTGATACAAGGCAGGATGGATCCATGCTTTCATGTTGTAGACGCCAAATTCTGACCCTACCATCCGAATGTCGCAGCAGAAATCGAGACTCATCAGACCAGGCAACGTTTTTCCAATCTTCTATTGTCCAATTTCGATGAGCTTGTGCAAATTGTCGCCTCAGTTTCCTGTTCTTAGCTGAAAGGAGTGGCACCCAGTGTGGTCTTCTGCTGCTGTAGCCCATCTGCCTCAAAGTTCGACGTACTGTGCGTTCAGAGATGCTCTTCTGCCCACCTTGGTTGTAACGGGTGGTTATTTGAGTCACTGTTGCCCTTCTATCAGCTCGAACCAGTCTGGCCATTCTCCTCTGACCTCTGGCATCAACAAGGCATTTCCGCCCACTGAACTGCCGCTCACTGGATGTTTTTTCTTTTCGGACCATTCTCTGTAAACCCTAGAGATGGTTGTGCGTGAAAATCCCAGTAGATTAGCAGTTTCTGAAATACTCAGAACAGCCCTTCTGGCACCAACAATCATGCCACGTTCAAAGTCACTCAAATCACCTTTCTTCCCCATACTGATGCTCAGTTTGAACTGCAGGAGATTGTCTTGACCATGTCTACATGCCTAAATGCACTGAGTTGCCGCCATGTGATTGGCTGCTTAGAAATTAAGTGTTAACGGGCAGTTGGACAGGTGTACCTAATAAAGTGGCCGGTGAGTACATATATATGTATATATATATATATATATATGTATATGTATATGTGTGTGTGTATGTATATATATATATATATATATATATATATATATATACATAGAGAAACTGGGACACAAAAAGCATTGACATCATTTTCCATTTTCCCTCACCATGTCCCTTTAGGTGTTCTTCATATCTTAATGAATCATTTTAATTAGCTGTGGCGAGCAAGAATGCTTGTTTTTTGTTTCCAAACAATAAAAGATGACTTTTCACATCCTTTAAGGTTTTTAATATAAAAGGTTTCTCAAAACTGCATGAGCGTTTGTTTATAAAGAACTGTTCAAATACTCAAAAGGCCTGATTAGACTCTGTCATGTGGTCTATATATGCAAATCATGTCTCCTTACAAAAGACAGGTGCGCCGACCACAAAATAGACAGTAATATCCCTGCTTGTTATGTGTCCCGCACTGAATTTGGACACCCAGTAACAGCCAGAAGAATAGGCGAGTAACGCGCACCTGTTGCCGCACTGACAACCGCATAACAAATTGGTTCATTTTGCGAGTCAAGAGGACGTGATTTGTTTGTGAAAGGGACATGTCTCCTGCGTCTCATGAGACCGCTCCCACACACTCTGTCTTTCACCTAGAGCGTCATCTCATCTTTCCCATATAATGAAGAGGGGAAAATACAATGTTGTTCTTCACATTGTGGCACACCAGATGTTATTTTTTTTCTCTTTAATTTCCACCCAGGGCAGAGAAAATGATAAACAAACTCACACGTGCGCGCACACACATACCGGGCGGTGGCGAGGACGGGCGAATCGGATTGCTCATCACATCCACGTTCTCCATGGATCCCTGTGGTTTTGATCTGATTAGTGTGACTGGGCTTTATGTTTACTGTCAATCAAAACACTCGGCAGACTCAAGGTCACAGTATCCTTCGCCAGATGCAGCGGCGGGGACAGAGCGATGCATTTCCGTTCAAATTAATTTTGCTCTGTGGTGATGAAGTGATGATTTACAGAGCACTTCTTCTGTTGTTTTTTGTATTATATACAGGGTTTGAAATTATCTTTTTGACTCACCAGCCTATTTGGCTACTCAATTTTTAAAGGGGACATATTATGCCTCTTTTTACAAGATGTAATGTCAGATTGTGTCTGTACATTTTCAGCTCAAAACACCCCACATATCATTTATTATATCATGCTGTCAATCAGTCCCACATTTTTGAGTGAAAGGAAAAACATGCTGTTTTTGTGCATGTCTCTTTAAATGCAAATGAGCTGCTGCTCCCCGCCCCACTTTCCAGAAGAGGGCGGAGCCTTTACAGCTCATGCCTCCATACTCTGCCAAAAACAACCAAAGCATTTGTTAAGGTTTGATTATCATCTCTATTGTGGTCACCAGCCATTCAGAGCTTCTTTTAACCAAAACAAATAAGATCAGATATAAGCCAGATTATCAGTCACGGCTTAATATTAAAAGATATATATATATATATATATATATATATATATCCATTATTAAATCTGATTCTGAATTAGGGCTGGGCGATAAAACGAGAACGATAGTTATCATGATATAATTTTTCTCTATGAAACGATATCACGAGTTTGATAAATGTCCAATAATGTTTATGTTCCAAAAGCGAAACTCATTTGAACCGCATGTGCACCTCACAGACTGTTAATCTGCTCGGCTCAAAGTCCAAACATCAGCGGCAGTGCCATAGACAGTAAAAGAAATGGACACAGCGACCCCATTGATTTCAATGGAGAAGACTGAAGTCTGATTATTGCACTTCCTGCCTGATGTCTGAGCGACTGCGCTCTTCTTCTAGTAGCTGTGCCAAGACAAATCTGAATCACCTAATTCCTCAAAAACGGTGAAATATTTTGTCCTGTTGCTTTTATGGACCCTCTATCTATGGGCTTCTCCCTTGACTTTATGCCTCCATGTCCCCCTGATTGCCTCATAGACTGTAAAAGATTGCCTGCGAGCTTCTCCTCCTGTGTATACGGTAATGTCTCTATTGTGCGACAAAAAGTCCCGTGGCTATGACGCAATCATTAGCCTTTTTTTTCAAAAACGGCTTCTGACGGGGCCGTAACGTAAGATACAAAGAAATTGAGCTTTTTATACATTGTCATGTTTTTTTTTGTTTTTTGTTTTTTTAAATAAATAATGTCTTTGGACGCCTCAGATGTAAAGTTATTCGCTGTCAGAGTGACGCCAAAATGAATGGGAGTCAATGGAATGCTAACAGCAGGTGAAGTTCTGCTACAATGGCGGCTACCGCAAGGCTTCAACTTCCGGCTGATGGATTGGGCAGCGCAAGCTCACTAGAGCAAGATGCGTTTACTCTGATCGGCCTCAGTCACAGAGATCCAGTGAGAAGTACTTGAATTCAGCGAAGAGCACAAATGTCTCAGTGACTACGTTTACATGCAGCGATAACCCGCTGCAAAACCGCGAATATCAGCAATAACCCGGTCGCGAGACGGCCATGTAAACACCGGCATAAACCCGAATATGTTCATATCCCTGTTTTAAAAATCGGGATATTATACCTGGGGTACCCCTTTTCTAACCCCGAATTTTTGGTCATGTAAATGCGTATCGGCATATCCCCATAGTGATTTGTGTTCTGCGCATGTTCTATTCGCAAGGAATCTTGGTCTTTTGAGTAGAGAAACTTCTCGGCGCATACAAAAATCCGCGTGCAATATACCGGAAGCAAACATGGTGAGACGCAGCACAGCATACTTTTGGAGCGAGGTCAGTAACGTTACATAGCATCAAAGCGCAAACAAAGGCGAAATCGCTATCTGCCCCGAACTATTCATTATCCGCATGCTAGTGTTGTTGTCTTTGGATACAGGGAGAAGAATCGGAAATGACGCATATTGCGTCTCCAGGTTGCCTGTACGTCCAGACGCTAACCATGCGTCGCCATGTAAACGGGTTATTCCTAATGTTTCAGAAACCCGAATAGTGACCTTAACCCGACCATAACCCGAAAATTGGCTGCAAACGTAGTCAGTGATTTAAACCAGTTTAAAGGTAGATGAAACAACACTGACGAACAGGAGAAACACTGTGCGCAACGAGTCAGAAGGCTTTTCCACCTACAAATTCCCATCATTTTCTACGAATTTACTGTAACGTTAGCCTACTAATATTAACTGCACTATGAAATCTGGGATATACATATTGACTTATTGTATTAGGCTACAGGTAGAGCCCGACCAATAAAGGATTTTGAAGGCCGATACAAATATTTGTTGGTTTTAAAATCCGATATTCCAATATATTGGCCGATATTTTTTTATATATTTATTTATTTTTTTAGAAACGCGCAACTAAACATTAACAGATTTCCCTAACATTAGTTATATGTAGGTATTTATGAGTTTTAACTAAAATAATATGATAATGCGTTTTTAAAAGAAACTTGTTTCTTTTATTGTCACAACAGAACTGACTGATGATAGTGGCAATAGCTTTGTGGTTAGCTAGTCTATGATGAGCCATAATTTAGCAATGAATAACGTCATACTGCAAATTGTAAAATATACATTTTCAATATAACAGGCCAAGTAGAGATGATAGGTCTCATTGCTATAACTGTCGCACGCTATTAAAAATACTTCAGTCACATTGTCAAAAGTTAAAAGGACAGTCAGTCAACTACACTGTAACAACGTAACGTAACTATTACTAGCTAATTCCGCTTCACTCTCGGCTTATTTAACAGCAGCAAAACTGGACATGATAGTCACAAATTTTGTCTCGTGACCAACTCAATGAGTGTTGCCAAGAGGGACGGTGTAGAGTGCCCTCTGGTGGACAAACTATACAACTCCAACACTCATGACATGGTTCAAGCGTGTTTCGTTCATTTTTATTTTATTTTTGAAATATTAATTTATCGGCCATTATAACTGCCAATACCGATAGTTTGGAAAATGCCTAATATCGGCCATTATAACTGCCGATACCGATAGTTTGGAAAATGCCTAATATCGGACGATAATATCGGCCTGCCAATTGCTGGATGACCAATGGTTAATTTTAATAAAACTCAAACAGTCAGAATATTACAAACAACTCAGATTTGGCAAATGTTCTTATTAGGGCTGTCAGTTAAACGCGTTATTAACGGCGTTAACGCAAACCCATTTTAACGGCGTTAATTTTTTTATCGCGCGATTAACGGTATTTTTGTCCTAGCAAACTTTGTAGTTTTTTCACATACTTTTGCAACAGGACGCGGCATGCGTCCTGATCCATTTCAGCGTCTCGCGCTCGTCATCCACTCAAAGCCGGCTCGCAAGCCGAAACGAGTGTGTGCGGCGTGCCTGTTGTTTTGTTTCCGGTCTAGCTAGATCCGCTTGCGCTTAGGTCGAAGAAGCAACGTAACGTCCTCGCACGGCGCAAGCCATTGAAATGAATGGGTTTCAGAGCGCAGCGTCGAGGCCGTTTTGTGCCGCACACACTCGTTTCAGCTTGCGAGCCGGCCAAATAGTAACGTTATGTTTTGAGTGGATGACGAGCGCGAGACGGCGAAATGGATGCCAATGAGATTCTGAATGTAAAGTTTAATTTTAAAAAGTTGCCAAATTGTCCCATTGACAAGACCAAATCGATCTGTATGTTTTGTCATTATGAACTGAGCTATCATCATCGCAGCACGTCCAGCCTGAAACACCACTTGATGATGGCCAAGCAAACACACACACACACAAACACAGATGATGCAAATTCTCCACCCCCTCGTCAATATCAGGACCTCGTCAGTATTTCTTTCACCCTTTTATTGATGGACAGTGTTACATTGTGTGAGAGATTATTTAGGCTATATATGTTAGAGTGAAATTGAACACTATTCCAATGTTATTTTCAATAATAATAATAAAAAAAAACATTTGCACTAAACAAGCCAATCCACTTTTCCATGCTGATAAGAGCATTAAAATGAGAAAAAAATGTAACAAAAAGAAATCAAAAGACATTAAGAATAGATAAAAATGTGCGATTAATCGCGAGTTAACTATGACATTAATGCGATTAATCGCGATTAAATATTTTAATCGTTTGACAGCACTAGTTCTTATGTTTGGCAAGTGTTTGTCATGA
>JAQIUQ010001469.1:95000-150628 GCA_030378365.1 Hybognathus amarus
TCTCCATTTACACCACTTCACTGGGACCCAACAAACAGGCACATGGTTTCTCTTCTCTTACAGTTTTTTTAACTGCAATAATAAGATGTTTCTGTCCTAAGAACAGCTTTTCAGCTCATGGACGCCGTGCTGCCTTTCATAGGAACATCAAAACCGACTGTGTACAGCCGATGTACGATCAACAGCTGCCCGAATTCACTCACTAATTTTCATTCACTCCTTCAGAAAACATAGGGATTCGTGAATGAGGGTTTATGCCGCCTTCACACACTGGGCATTTGAAATCAGCTCCGATATATGGCTTCGAAACCACCGGAAGTCATTTATTTCCTATGGAGATTCGCAGACCACATGTGAATGGATCCGATTGGTCTGACCGAGTGCGGTGCGAAGAAAATCGTGTCTGTTGGTCATCCGTATTGAGGTCCCAGAAAACATTTCCGTTGAGGTCAGTGGTTTTTGCAACACGTTTCTGTAACGTTATTTGGTTGTGTTATGAGTATTTGGAGCACACTTGTGAGTGTTGTAAAACTGATGAAGATGTTTTCATAATTTACAGGCGTTTCTTCTATTTGCGTGTGTTTTAGTGTGTTAAAGGGATAGTTCACCCAAAAATGAAGTTAAAAGGAAATTAATAGTTGAAATAAAGTCGTTATTTTTTTGTTGGTTTTTTGCACACAAAAAAGTGTTCTTGTCGCTTGATAAACTTAAGATTGAGCCATTGTAGTCACTTGGACTATTTTAACGATGTCTTTAATTACTTTTCGAGGTCGCCAAGTTCTATGGACTAGTATGAAGAAGTGATCCAGCTCTCAGATTTCATCAAAAATATCTTAATTCGTGTTCTGAAGATGAAGGTCTTACGGGGTTGGAACAACATGAGGGTGAGTACGAATACTTTATGCCTCTTGTCTCTGTCGTAGTTAAGATATCCAGAATTGAGAGATATGCAAACCAGGGGCTATAGTTCTAAATGCGTTTACTGTAAGATTGTCATTAACATTAAATATGAATGTTTCTTATGCATTTTCAGTTAGGCTAATTCCAATAATTTGAAAGTGTGTAACAGTTGCTTTATACATTAAAAAGTAACATGCATGTAGAACACATGCAATTTCAACAGGAGGATCATTTCAAGAAAGACTCCAGTTCATCTTTAATTTATACCTCTAACTCCTCAGGAGACATTAATACTGTCCAAAATGGATAAAATATGACAGAATTGAAAAGCATCCGAGTGTTACTGAATAAAACATTGCTTAGAAGCTTGGTTTATAATGAGAGTCATTCCCTTTTAACTTGATTAGATTTTGCTGGATGCTTTGTGTGGTAGATCTTCCTATCAAACTGAAACCTGTTTACATTGATCATTAACTCTGCCATTTGTTTTTCTTGTCAGTGGGCCATCTGGATATTATGTGTCATTTTTTGATTTATGGATGCTGGTTGTAAAATAACATTTCTGAGCCATGCATCTCTTCTATCTTCATACATTCGCATTAAGCCCCATTCAAGGAATAGTTCACTTAAAAATGAAAATTCTGTCATCATTGACTCGCCCTCAAGATTAAACCTGAATGAATTTCTTTCTTCTGATGAACACAAAGGAAGACATTTTGACAAATTTCGGTAACCATTGAATTCCATAGTGGGAAAATACTATGGATGTCAATGGGTTCCATCATAATATTTTCAGTAAGGTTGGAATAGATAGTGAAGGAACATCATAATTGGAAATTCTTTCATTTCTGTTTACAAAGCATCCAAGAGCTTTTATTTTTTACATAAGTCAAAAGTCTACAATGAAGGTATGTCCAAACTTTTGACTGGTAGACATTTGGAAACTATAAAGCTTATTCCCTACAGAACAAACTTTCTCACCTTAAAAAAAAAGTAAAAAGAAAGCTCCTTTTTAAAGCGAATTATCCTTTCCCTTGTAATGCCCCTGTACACTTTGCTTTCAAGTTTGTTTTCGCCTCAGGCTTCACTGTCATAGCAGATAAGAGTCGTGAAAAAGAGTGTGACGCTAAATTACCTGTGTTAAATTTGTCTGTAGTGGATAATTGACCACTTTCTCTGCTTTTGCGAAGGGGATTTAATGCACTACTCTCAACTTCGAAAATGCGTTGCACTTCTAGCCGTTCATGTCAGGAAAGCTATAGCTGCTTTATTGACAATCCGAGGAAGGATGGCCATGATTGACTTGTATATTGGCGCTGTTCAATACAGGTTGCAAGACAACATTACAACTAAATAAAGGTTCCAAGGGGCCAGCAATGCCATAGAAGAACCATTGTCTGGGTTCCTCAAAGAATCTTTCAGTGAACAGTTCTTACGAGAAGTATCGATTAAAGTTTAACTCCATCAAATTACAAAGAGCCTGTAGCAGCAATTTGCTTTAAGCAGCTAATTAACTTTTTACAACACAGGCTGTGATCTTACTCAAAATATCTCATTGTAACTGTGAACTGTGGCCGTACAGTATCTCCAGCTAATTTGGTCTTCAAGTGAACCATTGAGCATCTAAGCTCTTTTATTCTGTTTTGTGGCTGTAGATTTAACAAACTGAACAGCGTCGTCAATCTTCCATAAACGTATTTATATAAATTGTATCACACTCTTTTCTTAAAGGGTTAGTTCACCCAAAAATAAAAACTATGTTGCTCTCATGCTGTTCCAAGCCTGTATACAGAATACTGTCCTTGTCCAGAAAATAAATAAAGACATCATTAAAATTAGTCCATGTGACATCAGTGGGTTAGTTCGAATTTTATGAACCATCGGAAATGCATTTTGGTCCAGAAATAAGAAAAACTACGACTTTATTCAGCATTGTATTGTCTTCCGGTTCTGTTGTTCGAACCGTGTTCACAAGTTCCGTGTTCACGCTTTTCAGCGTGTTTATGAACGCCGTTGACTTAACGTTATTACTGTATATATAAATATATGACCTACCTCAACCCCGTCCCTAAACCTACCCGTCACTGGGGTTAATAGCATTAATGAGTGTCCCTCACCATCCTAGGACAAAAATATCGCTCCCCAGATGTAGATTTACATTTTGTATTGTTTCGCTCGGGCATTTAACGGTGTTTACATACTGTACACGTGGGATCACTCGGACATTAATGGCGTTGACATACACACGGATAGCTTAAAATGCGTATAGATAACACGCCACTTGACTTGAAAGTGCCATTTATGTTTACGCAAAAGTTATGATGTCATGTTGAAATCTCATAATGACATAAATAAACAACAGGCAACATAAAACAATGCAGTTCATGAATCCTTTAAGTGATCTGACTTTTTCTCTTTCATAATGTCTCTCAGCCATCTCTCTTTCTACAGTATCTCCCTCTTGCTCACTCTCTCTCCTCCCCCATCATGAGTGGACACTCCCCCTCCTGCTGACTGGCTACACGTAAGTACAAGTGCTCCATCCCATCCACTTTTTTTTTTTTTTTTTTTTGAGAAATCTCATACTGCTCCTTTAATGTGTAAACTCAGTGGACATTTATGGGCAATTTAAAATCTTGTCAACCATACAAGAAAATTATTATTGCATGTGTTGATAGCCTAAGGGTTATTTTGGTGTATTAAATATCAGCTTTGAGTTGTTTCTGACCTGCATGTGTTGAGCATTGACCCCAACAACAGATCGATCAAACCCACATCCAGACAAAAACATTTCACGGCTGGTTTAGCAGTTTCATGATTGCAGCCTGTACTTTTTCAGGGTTCTTTTGTAAATGTTTCTATGTTTGCTTTTACCAACATAACTCTTCCAGATCATCACACTCAACAAGAACTCAGCAATAGATTATTCGAACAATAAATAAAACACAGCTAATCCCTCTCCAAGTAAATAGCATCTGCTGTGAGACAGTGCAGCTTTTACTTTAATACTCGCTTTAATTGTGATCTGAGGTTTTATTATGTGTCCGAATCTTTATCAGTTTTGCTTTATGAAAAAGGTGACAGCAGTTGCTTGTGTGTCATGCTCTCATAAATTGTTTAAAAATCCCCCATTCAGCCCTCCCCTCCTATACATAATGTTTCTCTGCAGGGAATTTCATTATAGCCTAGATTAGAACAATCACTCTAGAGTGAGACTGGAAGAAAGCGGAAAAACAATAAGCAAATGAAGGAGATAAGGTGACATTTCACCGGTGGGTGTGGCTTGCGGAGCTGTGCAATGCGGTGCAATCTGGGAAATTGAGTATATTAATACTTAGGCGCCCCTTGGTTATTTTCTGTGTTTTCGGTCAAGAGGGCACCAAATTAAAAAATTCTTTTACATTTCGACTACATATATGATCCACTTTCAATAAAGATTAATGTTGCAATGGGTGAAATGCTCCTTTAAGTGATCTGACTTTTTCTCTTTTATAATGTCTCTCAGCCATCTCTCTTTCTACAGTATCTCCCTCTTGCTCCCTCTCTCTCCTCCCCCATCATGAGTGGACACTCCTCCTCCTGCTGACTGGCTACACGTAAGTACAAGTGCTCCATCCCATCCACTTTTTTTTTTTTTTTTTTTGAGAAATCTCATACTGCTCCTTTAATGTGTAAACTCAGTGGACATTTATGGGCAATTTAAAATCTTGTCAACCATACAAGAAAATTATTATTGCATGTGTTGATAGCCTAAGGGTTATTTTGGTGTATTAAATATCAGCTTTGAGTTGTTTCTGACCTGCATGTGTTGAGCATTGACCCCAACAACAGATCGATCAGAACCCACATCCAGACAAAAACATTTCACGGCTGGTTTAGCAGTTTCATGATTGCAGCCTGTACTTTTTCAGGGTTCTTTTGTAAATGTTTCTATGTTTGCTTTTACCAACATAACTCTTCCAGATCATCACACTCAACAAGAACTCAGCAATAGATTATTGACAATAAATAAAACACAGCTAATCCCACTCCAAGTCTATAGCATCTGCTGTGAGACAGTGCAGCTTTTACTTTAATACTCGCTTTAATTGTGATCTGAGGTTTTATTATGTGTCCGAATCTTTATCAGTTTTGCTTTATGAAAAAGGTGACAGCAGTTGCTTGTGTGTCATGCTCTCATAAATTGTTTGAAAATCCCCATTCAGCCCTCCCCTCCTATACATAATGTTTCTCTGCAGGGAATTTCATTATAGCCTAGATTAGAACAATCACTCTAGAGTGAGACTGGAAGAAAGCGGAACAACAATAAGCAAATGAAAGGAGATAAGGTGACATTTCACCGTCTTAAATGTGGACTGGGAGTAATATTAATAAGCTATGTCCACTTGGTTTTATCCTATTATTTGATTTGCTTTGTCTATCCTCATTTAAATAATGAAATGAGTAGGCCCTACTTATTATTTCTTGAGACAGACCATCTTAATTATTTTTTTTAATTAATAAAGGATTTTAATGGAGGAATAAGGCCTTTTAACCTTATGTTGCAGTTGTACTATATATTTAAAGTTTTATTTGTCATTATATTAATATAGATTAAAATGAATTCCTATATCAATTGTTGACTGTTAAATTGAAAGTCTTGCAGTACAAATACATTTGAATAACAATTTTACAGCCACTCATTAAGGTCCTAATTGTCTATTTTTCTATAATCATGCCCCTTTATGTTAATGGTTATGGTATTTTTTTTTTAAGTTCTGTAGAGATGTCAGTCTAATTGGTCTTAATATGAAATGTATATTTGCATCCATATTAAATAAGAATTACACATATATTTTTGTACATTTGGACAAATGCTAATGCCAGACCCGCATTATTGAGAACGAAACGTGGTCTGGAAAGCACATGTTCATTTTCTCGTTTTTGAGGTGTGGTTTACGAATGCCCGAAATCGTATTATTGGGTGCTACGAATGTCTATCAAATGCACCTGTACGTAGCTCATAGCCAATCGGGTCAATGATACCAGGTGACAAATGTAGAGCGACAGAAAATTAGACGAGGAAAAATACGATGGGTCAGAGACTTAACGTACGATTTAACGTTAAACTTTAAATGACAGCTGAGTCCCAAATAGATGCCTGTCTCTTTTACACACCTGGTGTGGTTGCAGGTTTGGGTAAATAAAGGCCAGTCTCAAATAGAGGCCCGGTCTGTTTTTTAGTTTCGGGTTGTTAATCTTCTAAAACCGTCAGATTCGATTCGCTTTTTGGCGGCAGCCAAATCAAATTTTTGTCCCGCCAAAGCCTATTTTGATCGGTGATGAATGATGTAGAATAGAATGACTGCTGCGCTTGACAAAGCACATAACGAGCAGAGAGTGAGTGAAAGCGAGAGCGCCCCGGCCGCGCGCATCTCACGTCTTGAAACACGAGCGCTGTCTTGCTCTCTCTCCCTCGCGCATATTAATCAAATCATCAAAACATCAACACTAAATTATAAAGGCCGGTTTCATATAGATTCCTGTCTCAAATACAAGCCGGTGCAGTTTGACGATTTGGGAAAATAAAATCTTGGGCTTTTTGCTGCCAAGATGGATCCATAGATATAAACAAACCGCTTCGATGTCGCGTATGCGTCTGCTCATCGTTTTACCGCTCCTGCCCCGTTCTGTGATTGGTTTCCTATCTCAGAAAAAAAAAAAATTGGTGAATTTAAGAAAATTTGCCTAGCAGCGTGAATAAAATGGCGCTGCGGCAAGGCAGCATGGGGAAACCAAGGCTAGTACAATAGCGGAATTTTGACAGTATTTAAATGCATAAAGGCGAGACAAGGCAGGCAAAAACATCGTTTTTTTCTTTTTCACTGGTCAATTTTGAGATTTTTGGGATATTTGTCTTCAATAACATGTCTTCTTTCAGACTTGTGGTGAAAAAAATATCCAAAATACACATTTAGGTCTTAATTTTAGTTTGCGTCTGTCCCACTGCTCAGCCATCGCCTATCATCACACACACAGTTAGAAAGCTCTCTTTCTCCTCTACAGCGCTGTCGGATCCGAATATGGTCATTTCCTTTTTGTCAGCAACCAATCGTGAAAGTAAAAGGGGGATTAAACTTAAATGCGTGATCTCATTGGCTGATGCTAAATCTTTAAAGCCAGTTTTCTCAAAATGACTTTTATCTCATACTCCAAGTCCGAAATCACTTCAGTAGCACCTATATACACCAAACTTTCCAGTCTTGTACCTAATTATATTATGAAGACGTTTACTGAGGGATTTGTAAATATATTATTCCTAGCCTAATTTATATAACATTTTATTCCAAAAAATGTCAAAAATCATTTTTTAATGCTCCTAATAGTATATTCTGATTTACAGGATAACAAAAGTAGATATCCATAAATCCCTCTTTCATTTTTTCTCATCTAAAATGTGAACACAATGAAAAATGAATTTTCAGCCTGGCTTTATCCAATACTCAGATTTCGTTTTTTAAATATATGCAAATGAGTGCATATTTAATTAGATAATGCCTCATTTGCATATTTAAACATTAAATTACACAAAACTTGTAATATTTTTTTTTCTCATCTAAATGTACACTGTAAAAATTAAACCGTGAATTTTACTGTAAAAAAAGGCAGCTGTGGTTGCCAGAACTTAACCTTTAAAAATACGGTAGGAACGTTAATGGTTTTACAGACTTAACTTAAAAATTACAGTAATAAACCGTATTTTATTTTCTGATAAAATGTGGATTTTGCGGAAACTTTCTGTTTACCAATTAACAGTTTTGCACTGTAGCATTTTTACAGTTTTTACTGTTAAAATCACGGATATTTTTAACAGTGTAGGTAATCAACTGGGAAAGCTTCATGTTGATATCTGCTTGCTAAAAACATACCCTATTCACCTGTAGTGTCTCGCCTTAATATAACAGTAATTAAATATTGATTTATTTTATATGTATATAATAATATATTTGTATATTTACAACATTGTGTGTGAAATGATTTGTAAATATTTGTATCAAATATAAAATATACCATATAATAAAAATATTAATATATAAATACATAAAATATTAATAATAAATCTACATAAAAAATTAAAAATAATATAATACAATTATATTTATAGTTTAAATGTTATATAACTATTTTATTTTTATATATATTTTAAGCTATAATATACACGTGTTCAAAATTCGATGAACCTAATGAAATAATTTTTTAACATTGTGAACATCTCTAAAGTTTAAATATGACAATACAGCAGACCATATGCTAATACTGAACTACACTTCATACAAAAAACCAATGAATACTCATGATATCATGTTGGAATACCTGGGAACTTTTGACACAAGATGATAGTATCTTAAGTTGCAAAGTTCCATAGATAACAGATAAAATGTGAAACTCCAGAAATCAGGACCTTCCACCATGCAGTCTGCAAAGTCAAACATCAACCTTCGGGATGCCATTCTAACTTTCCTCTCTGTGGCACCACAGCAGCCAATGAAACATGAAATTAAATTAGTGCCTCTATATGTTTTGTGGGCAACAGAGCCACACAAGAATGATCGTCTGTCTCTTGTTTGGTTTCCTGTTCGTGAGCGCTGTAAGAAATAGCATCTCTCTCCCCCTTGGCTATCATTTTCCGCCTCTGCCCAGCTAATGGGTATATATCTCTAAAGCAGAGTTCTGGATTTTATGTGTTTTCCGAGATGCTTGAGTTAAAATCAAGAAAAATGTCTGTGGAAATCCTAGCACATGGAGCAAATGCATGTTTGTCTTTCTGACACAGATACATTTAGAAAACTCAATGTTTGACCTGGAAAAGTGAAGGAAAGGCTTCTAAATTCAAGGTTAACCTCTTTTCCTGAGGCTCTCAATGTGGTTCCTCAGAAGCCAGTGATAATATTCTTTCAGATCTGCCCTACAACTTTTTCATGACGGCAATCATAAGTTTCCCACCTTGATCTCCATCTGCACCCTGGCATCCTAAATTTTCATTCACCTTGAATATACCTGAAATGTTTGCTTGTTGAGAGCTGATTGTTGCATTATGAGTTTTGAACAGATTGTTCTCTGATCATATTTCTATATTCATGCCGCATCAGATTTAACTAAAATGATTTCACCCTGCGAATACATTAACACAATTGTGACACTCATTACACGGTTAAATCAACCTCAAAACCGCCACAGCGGTTGGAAACAACAGCACAGCTATTTGAAGAAATAACAGAATGGGTTTTTAAAGAAATAAAGAAATGTGTTTTTATCTAGAGGAATGAATGTAACCTGGAGTACAAATAGCCATGTTTCATTTGTATTCCATGAAGGGATTGAGACGAAACAGTTCCTGTAAATAAATAATGGAGTCTTGCTCAGGATGGGCATCATAAATGTTTAATGTGTGCTGCCCAACAGGACACGCTGGCAGAGGGCAGAGGGAAGCTGGGCACACGTCCTGCTGTTACACTGGATTCAAGTTTAGGCGCTCAATGGCTGATGGGGCGTATATTGGTGATACCAAAAAAATATATATATATAATTTTTTTTAATGCATCTTCCTTTTTATATCAGTTTCTTTCTACAGTTAATATATATTTGTGTTTATTTTTTTATTTATTTTCCATAAAATGTA
This sequence comes from Hybognathus amarus, assembly GCA_030378365.1. Classification (NCBI taxonomy): domain Eukaryota; kingdom Metazoa; phylum Chordata; class Actinopteri; order Cypriniformes; family Leuciscidae; genus Hybognathus; species Hybognathus amarus. Next base: position 104,560 of record JAQIUQ010001469.1, read on the forward strand.
CTTTCATGCTACCAGACCTGCCATTTCCGAGACTTAATTGGACTATGCTTTACTAATGATTCCTACGTTTATTTAATGATTTTAAAAGTCAATTTGATCATCAATGTCAGTTTAGTTAGTTTCCATGCAGTTTCATGTACATTATTAAAACTAAGACTTTAAAGCAATTTTATATGGGATTTGTTATATTTATTTGTGTATTTACTTATTTATTTTAATGTGCACTTTTATTATTATTTCAGATACAACATATATAAAGAAGAAAAAATAAAAAGCATTGGATATATTAAGATAAGTGAACATACATTAATTCTATAAATATTGATAATTTAAGAGCTTCAAAATGGCATGAAATTATTATAAAAACCAATATTTTAAAACAATATTAAATGGGAATTTCATAAGTACTCGATCTATACATATTGTTACTTACAATGCATTATTATAATGTTAAATTTATTATTACCAATATATTTCAGATGCAACAGAAAACGACACAAGAGAAAGCACAAAAATTAGGGGGATTGAATTTTTTGATAAATCAAGAAAAATATCACTCATTTATCAGGTTCAAAATGATCTGAAATCATGAGGTCAAGAGTTTTTCCCCAGCTTGATTAATACTTTGAGAAGAACTCATTTCCCATCCTATTTCCTAAAAGTACTGAATATCCATTGCATTGCTGTTTCAGCCAAAAACTCTTTGACTGAGCTGTGTACCACTTCATGCCAAGTCAGTGTCTTTATTTTTCTTTCTCTCCCTCTCTCTTTTCTCCCATTAGGAAAGTAAATGCTTGGTAAACATGGCCAGCTGTGAACCCTCTCATCCCATCTGCTCCGCTGGGACGGCCAGGCCTTCGGTACTTAACCGTAATGCATTCATTGTAACTTAAAGCAGCAGTATTGGGAGGATGATTAAGACTTACCAAAGACTTACCAAATGTCTGTTGGAATCAGGTATGTGGATGTGGCATAAACAACCAACCACAGTCAAGAGCTGTTGATTTGAATGGCATCCCACCATTGGGATCTCTAGAAACAAGTGTGTCCCATTTTGATAAGGTGCCTGTGTTTATCAGCTGAATCTAAAGAGGATCGTGAAATGTGTGAGAGCTGTACTTGACGCCTTGGAGGCCGCAGACTAGCAGAAAACGTCTGAACGTGAGTATTTGCCATTCTTGATAAATAAGTTTACTTTGACTGTTATAGTAAACAGTATGTGTTACATAGATAGAAACAACAAAGAAATATTTGATGCATCATTGGGGGTTGGGTGTCAGCCTAACAACTTATACATTTGGCAAACCTTTTTTATCTGCTTTCTGATCATATTTGGGCTATTTTTTTAACCATTGGCTGACTCGAGTGGGAGTGGCCTGTTTGAATAAAATCATTCTTTGTGCATTATTTGGTGATAGTGGTGGCACATAAATTATTCATTTTAGTTTTATGAAAAAGAAATAACTAAAAAGAATATTCCCTGAAGTGTGCAAATGAAATTGGCAGCTTTAACTGTGTTGTTTGAGTTTGGAAGCGTGTACTTCAGTGCCATACACACATACACACACGTATGTGTATATGTATACGCCTTCAGAACTGCCTTTTTTCTATGTGGCATTGATTCAAGAAGGTGCTGAAAGCATTCTCTATTGGATTGAGATCTGGTGACTGTGGAGGCCATTTTAGTACAGTGAACTCATTGTCATATTCAAGAAACCAATTTGAAATGATTTGAGCTTTGAGACATGGTGCATTATCCTGCTGGAAGTAGCCATCAGAGGATGGGTACATGGTGGGCCATAAAGGGATGGACATGGTCAGAAACAATGCTCAGGTAGGCCGTGGCATTTAAAGTATGCCCAATTGGCATTAAGGGGCCTAAAGTGTGGCAAGAAAACATCCCCCACACTATTACACCACCACCAGCAGCCTGCACAGTGGTAACAAGGCATGATGATCCATGTTCTCATTCTATTTACGAATCTGCCAAATTCTGACTACCATCTGAATGTCTCAACAGAAATCGAGACTCATCAGATCAACATCTTTCCAGTCGCATACTGGATGTTTTTTCCATTCTACACCATTCTTTGTAAACCCTAGAAATGGTGACATACTCAGACCGGCCCGTCTGGCACCAACAACCATGCCACGCTCAAAATTGCTCAAATCACCTTTCTTTCCCATTCTGACATTCAGTTTGGAGTTCAGGAGATTGTCTTGACCAGGACCACACCCTAAATGCATTGACGCAACTGCCATGTGATTGGTTGATTAGATAATTGCATTAATGAGAAATTGAACAGGTGTTCCTAATAACCCTTTAGGGGAGTATACATCCATACATACATGCAATAAACACACACACACATACATGTCCTTAATACAAAATAAAGTTACTCAAGAAGGCAGTTTTCAGAGGAATATAGATTATTTTCCTAATAAACTTTCCTAATCATCATCATCATCATCAAACTTTATTACAAAAGACAGCCCAAAAACTAATACAAAGACAATACATAAAATAAACAAAATACAAAAAAAAAAAAATCCTGTCTTTGCTATGCCTGTGAAACCTACGTGTGTGTGTGTGTGTGTAAACCGACATGCGTGTCCTGTGTAGCAGTGTCTGTTATTTCACAATTATACTACAGGGCTGTTAATTGCTTGATTCTGATTGGTTGAGAACGTTCTAAAGGTGTGCAATTATTTTCAGGGAACGCACGGCTAAAGTAGGTTTCAGGCAGGTTTGACCGCATTACAATTCCATATCACTGGTATACCTGTAATAACGGAAAATATGATAATTCATAACAAGAAGACATGCAGCCCCAAGCGCTTGATCTGCAATTTTCGATGTCTAACTTCACAATCAATGGACACAGCTTAATTTTAATAAATAAAGTATATAGTCCTATCTATAATTATGTTACATAGAAAAATTAAACTGAATAGGCTATAAATAAATGAATAGTCCTGCTGCACAGATTTTCGTAATTATTCCAGATAATATAACAAATAAATAATTGGTCCCACTTTATATTAAGTGGCTTTAAGTACTATGTACTTACATCGAAAAATATGTACAACGTATTATTGCTGGCCCTGTTGTATTGTAAAACACTTTTGCTGCTATTGAGGTGTGATATGGGTAAGGTTAAGGACAGGTGTGGTGGTATGGGTCGGTTTAAGGGTGGGTTAAGGTGTGAGGGGAGGGTCAACTGTGTAATTACAGCTGTAATTACATGCTGGTATTTTTAAAATATAAGTACAAGGTGAAAACATGTATGTTACACAATAAGTCCATTGTATCAAATTATTAATTTCATTGTAAGTACATACTGTAGTACTTAAAGCCACTTAATATAAAGTGGGACCAAATAATTATTGATAGGCCTACTTGTTAAAAGGGATTTGTGTGTTTCATTTATTGGGTTATCTACTGTCAATTATAGAGTACAAGAATGAACGAATTAATGAAAACGAATTTAATTAATAAATACATAATAATATTGACGCACATGCTTTCTGTCTCATTAGTTCAACATCTCTCTTCCTCTCTCTAATAACTGCATTAATAACTGCGTAAAGCCGGAACACACGTTATGAATGTAATTTGATACTTATGACTGGTCATGCCCAAGTTTGTGTTCACAGTTGGTGTTTAATAAGACCTGCTACAGTCGGTTAAAACAGTCGGTCTTAAATATCTCAAGAGTCGTAAGTTTGTCTCCCATTAATAGTCTGCTATAAGTGTCTCAAACCTCCATTACTATAACTCTTAAAATGATGTTTTGGAATTAGCAACAGAGGCATGGGATTAGATGCGTAAGAAATTAGTCCTCTACCTACAAGAGCGTTTTAATGACATACTTGACGAAACGTCGTATATGCATCATCTGAACAATGTTTTGAGGTGTGGTAACTGTAGTATAAGCGGAATAATTGACTTCAGGCCGTTGAATTATGCCGCTTCGCGACTGCATTACCAACTCGTGGGTGCATTATTTTCAAATAATTAGACGGCTGTCGTCGAATATTCCTTACTTAAAATATGGATGTACCACAACTTTTCTTAAATTAATGGTAAAAGTCAGAGATTATTTAGTTGGTACCCCTGCAGCTACCGTAATGGTCAAAAAATTAATTTGGACATGCTACAACATTAACATGTTTTAAGAAACTGGTAAAAACCCATATTTTTTAAGGTGTTTGTCTTAATTGGTGTATGTTAATGCATCTTAACTGTTAATGTATTTACTTAGTACATACAATACTTAGTACAATATAAATAAAATGTATTATAATTATTCTTAGCTGCACAGAAAAACTTTAATTACATTCATTTTATTTATTTTTTTAATAGAATGGGAGGACTTAAAATAAATCAGCTGATGTTTACCAATGACCTGTAGGATGTTTCTAGGTCAGTGGCTTCAGTAATTAAAACACAGCACAATTACTCATTAACTGTGTCCTTTTCTGTCATTCCATTTAAACTGATATGCATAAATGCTAATCAGTCCCCATCATCCACAGAAATGCACACAAATATACAGTGAATGAAAAATGCATTTCAAATTCAAATTTACATTAGTCGTTTACTGAAAAGACAGTAAAACAAGAAAATAATTGAACAACGTAAAGCATTAAGCATTAAAACAACAGAAAAGCCTAGAGAGAAAGTCTAGCATCTCATTGTTTGAAATCTTTCTATCTATGCGATGAAAGTCCTACTTTTTTTTTTATAAGTGCAGCTTAATTTTACGAATACTTTTGTTGTGGTCATGCAGTTTGCCAGCCCTACCCCAGTATTCAAGGTTTTTATGGTTTTACAGTCTCCTCCGAAGATGATTTCAATCTGCCATAGACAAACTCCTTAGGATTTAGAAGCTTTCGCTGTTATTGACTAAATCTATTCAGCATCTGGTGAGGAAAAGCTTAGATAAGCTCAGCTGCCTTGAAAATCAACACAGCCAAGACAGAAAAAAGACCTACCTGAGGATGTGATGTTTTATTCATATAAAAAAATGATAATTCATTCATAACTTATATTTCCATTTTTATTTTTAGTTTATTTTTAAGGTGTGTTGGTGATTTTTTTTAAATGTCATGTAAGTTTAGTCTGCTTCAGTACATCATCTTCCTCATCATGAGTCAATGTTGGATGACAAACTGGTTTATTCCCTTAACATATTTTTTTGTGCATCGTTAATTTTGGTCAGGTTTCACAAGTGACAGACGAAGATTACAAAGGAAGAGTGTATTCACTCTGCCAAGAATGGAGTGAATAAAGGAAAGGCTGTAAGAGGAAAGATTCCCAAATCCTCTTTAATTAGTGTCAGAGTCTCAGGTGAATTAATTTTTTTCTCGCAAAAAAAAAAGAAATAGACTGGAAAGATTATCATAGCATGTTTAATCTTCTGTTCATAACAGAGAAGCCACACTGTATAAAAAATATTTTCAAGATTTGTTATCACAACTTTTTTTTCTTTTGTCAAATCAACTTAATTTATTTAGTTGAGATAACTTATTATTTGAGTTTCTGATGATTAAATGTATCCCCTTCATTGAATTAACTCACTTTTTCTAGTTCAATCAACTTAAAATTTGAACTTACTTTTTTAAGTTAAAACAACAATATTTTTTACAGTGCATTAGTTGTTCCTGCAGACTTTTTATCATCTTTATTATTATTTTTTTTTTTTTACCAGCATTTATCTTTTTTTTAACCAAATGATCAGTGAAAGGAAAGCTTTTTTTATCATGCACCTCAGGAGATCCATATAAATATTTTTATAGTATGATGTATATTAATGGATTGCAAATTTTGAATCTCAATGAATATTTTATCCAACATCTTAAGTTTGTTACATTGAAATGATTTATATAATTACATTTGATCTTCTTAGTTTATGAACAGCAAAATAGTAAATTCACTCTTTTGGTTTTCTAAAATAAATGTCAATATTAATTGACCTTTTAAATTACAATATTGTCAGTGAATTAACTCTTAATTTCCCCAGCTAGCCATAGATCAATTATACAGATCAGAAGTAATTATATGATATGATGTATGGTAATATAACTTTCATTATTGTTTAAACGGATACTCCACTTTTTTGGAAATAGGCTCATTTTACAACTCCCTCAGAGTTAAACAGTTGAGTTTTAGCGTTTCGAATCCATTCAGCGACTTTCTGATATTTAGAAGAATATCAGTATCCCAGACAGTTTCTGGTCTCATTGACTACCATAGTATATCTTTTTCCTACTATGGAAGTCAATGAGACCAAGAATCTGTCTGGTTACTGATATTCTTCTAAATGTCAGAAAATCGGCTGAATGGATTGAAAATGTAAAAATTCAACTTTTTAACTCTGAGGGAGTTGAAAAAGTGGAGTATCCCTTTAGGAAACATTCATTTAGATAACAAATGAAATATGAACACCGTGTTCACTATTATCATTGTTTCCAACTTTAGGGGAGAACAAAACAACTTTGAAAACTTTTTACATTGAACAGCTGCTGCAAATAATGCAGTACAACACTGCCAATAGCATTTTTCACATTATGACTCTACAATTACGTCCTGTTTTCAACAGCAGTAATTTGGCAGTTCAGATCATGCAGGAAGTGAACTGTTCTTTCTGCACCGCAAGTTCTATTAAAACAGGTTGTTGGTGCTTTGTGTTATAGGTATAACTGGAACTGACTCGCATTCAAACAAAGTGAGGCCGCTGTCATCCCAGCTTACACACAGACCACGGACAGCAACCAAACACGCAAGCACACTGGGTAACTTGGATGTTTCACCTCCTGTCATCTGCAGATGCTTGTCTTCAGTGGCATGGCTGGAAGTGCGCTTCCCTTCACATCATCTCTACTTCAGAACTACCAAAACAGGTATGAATGGTTTTCTCTTCGACTTACATCTTCAAAATGTTTTCCAAGAAATTTCTCTGAACAACCATAATATCCCACAACATACTGAAATACGAGGTCCAGAAGAGCAAGAAAAGTGCAGCTGCTCATCTTCACAGTGAATGTAGATGTGAGAAAATAAAACTTGTCTCGGTAAATAAGTAAAGCTATCAGAAATATAAGAGCGTGTCTTTGACCCTGGACAGGACAAAAAATTCTGCCACATCTCAAGTGATGAATCGTGTTTCACAGCATTTTCGTGGTGGAAATTAGATCTTTAACATTTTTAGAGCTTAATTTCATACATTTTATACATTCTAAATACATTATTTCTGCACAAAAAATGATTCTGTGATATTTACCAGGATTTTTCTTTGATTTTATCATGCATCACAAGTCTTATATTTGATCTCAAACATGCTCATCACTGACATCCTTTGGTAATCAGAGAAAGAACACACTCTGTGAAAAAGTTATTTTTATTTTTTATTTATTTATTTTTTTTTTTTTTTCATTTTTGGTCAAAAATGTTTTGGTCTATGTCCAGTATGTGATGAAAAATACACATTTTTGGAAAAAGTGTCAATCAATATTAAAATGTTTTTTCGACCCTCACTGATGGGTTTGTCTATCTGTCTTTCTCCATCCATCCGTCTGTCTGATTGTCTGTCTCCGTCCGTCCGTCTGTCTGTCTGTCTGTGTCTGTCCGTCTCGTCTGTCTGATTGTATCTGTCCGTCCGTCTGTCTGATTGTCTGTCTCCGTCCGTCTCTCTGATTGTCTGTCTCCGTCCGTCTGTCTGATTGTCTGTTTCCATCCGTCCTGTCTGTCTGATTGTCTGTCTCCGTCCGTCACGTCCATCTGTCTGATTGTCTGTCTCCATCCGTCCGTCTCTCTGATTGTCTGTCTCCGTCTGTCTGTCTGCATTGTCTGTCTCCGTCCGTCTCTCTGATTGTCTGTCTCCGTCCGTCTGTCTGATTGTCTGTCTCCGTCCGTCCGTCCATCTGTCTAATTGTCTGTCTCCATCCGTCCGTCTCTCTGATTGTCTGTCTCCGTCTGTCTGTCTAGATTGTCTGTCTCCGATCGCGTCTGTCTGTCTGTCTGTATCTGATTGTCTGTCTCTGTCTGTCTGTCTGTCTGTCTGTCTGTCTGTCTGTCTGTCTGTCTGTCTGTCTGTCTGTCTGATTGTCCGTCCTACTCCGTCCTGTCTCTGTCTCTGTCTGTCTGTCTGATTGTCTGTCTCGTCCGTCTGTCTGTCTATTGTCTGTTTCTGCTCTCGCCGTCTGTCTGATTGTCTGTCTCCGTCCGTCCGTCTGTCCTGTCTGATTGTCTGTCTCTGTCCGTCCGTCCGTCTGTCTTTCTCCGTCTGTCCGTCTGTGTGTCTGTCCATTTGTCTCCGTCTGTCTGATTGTCTGTCTCCTTCCGTCTGTCTGTTCATTGCATATTGTCTCATTGTTGCGTCCGTCCTGTCCTGTCTCATTGTCTTCTCTGCCGTCCAGTCCGTCTGTCTGTCTGATTGTCTTTGTCTATCCGTCCGTCGTCCGTCTGTGTGTCTGTCATTGTCTCTGTCTGTCTGATCCGTCTGTCTCCGTCGCTTGTCTGATTGTCTGTACTCTGTCCATCTGTCATGTCTGTCCGTCTGTCTGTCTGATTGTCTGTTATTCGTCCGTCGTCTGTCTGGTCTGTCCTGATTGTCTGTCTCTGTCCGTCCATCCGTCTGTCTGTGTGTCTGTCCATTTGTCTCCGTCTGTCTGATTGTCTGTCTTCGTCCGCCTGTCTGATTGTCTGTATCCGTCTGTCGGTCCATCTGTCTGTCTGTCTGATTGTCTGTCTCCGTCTGTCCGTCCGTCTGTCTATCTTCTCCGTCGTCGTCGTGTGTCTGTCCATCTTCTCCGTCTTCTGTCTGTCTGTCTGTCTGTCATTCCCTATTGGGACAACAAAGCACCTGTAGTTAGAGAAACACATACATTGTGACTCCTCTCAAGCTTTGAAATGTTCTTTTCTTCAGTAAATAAGTGTCTGCTCTACTACTTCCAGCTCTTCTTCTCCATGACCCAGAAATCTCTATTAGTCCTGCCATTTTTGTTTAGTCCCAGTGGTGGAGAGGATCAGAAGATAGGCTTCAGGATATTTGAGTATGTCCTTTCTCAGATGTCCCGCTGATATAAATGCATTTATGCTTCACAGGACGACATTTGATGTTAAATGATAGGGGAGGTCCCTATCCTTTACATGTGTTTTTGAATTAAATAGAACATTGTCATTAAGTCATATCTTCCATCAAACCTGCTCGTGGCAGAGATTGTTTGATGTTTGATTGTAGAGAGCGATGGAGTCAGTTGTGGAAGACTGCTCTTCATCACTGTCACTTGTTTAGTGTGTTATTTTCCTCTTTTTAACATGTGAAGAGAATGAAAGACTGTCAGTCTGATAGATACCGGTTTGACAGATGAGGTGGATGATGGTCACCGTGCCCGCCACATGCCCAGTATAGCTGTTATGCTTCCAAATTTGGCTTTCAGGTGTTTGTCTTTTTTTCTCATAAGATATGCAGCAGATCTACTGTAGATTGATAGAGGTGCATGGTTATCTAGTTGGCACCTTCACTATGTTTGTCTTCAGTTTTGTTTATTTTGGTAAATATTCATTGACATACGTTTGCAATTTGCTAGTTTTATTAAAAGCAATTTACAAATTTCTTGGAGTTTCTAAAGAGCGTCTAAAGAGAACTATAAAACAGCAGTATCAGGCCAGACATTGGTTCTGCAGAACTATATATAAAGCAGTATCAGGCCAGCAGTATCAGGCCAGCAGTATCAGACCAGCAGTATCAGGCCAGCAGTATCAGACCAGCAGTTTCAGGCCAGTAGTATCAGGCCAGCAGTTTCAGGCCAGCAGTATCAGGGCAGACATTGGTTCTGCAGAACTATATAACAGCAGTATCAGACCAGCAGTATCAGGCCAGCAGTATCAGACCAGCAGTTTCAGGCCAGCAGTATCAGACCACCAGTTTCAGGCCAGCAGTATCAGGCCAGACATTGGTTCTGCAGAACTATATAACAGCAGTATCAGGCCAGCAGTATCAGGCCAGCAGTATCAGACCAGCAGTATCAGACCAGCAGTATCAGACCAGCAGTTTCAGGCCAGCAGTAATGATGTGATAGAAAAATGTTAAAACTAACTGCTGAACATTTGTTAGTGGACCAATTAATCTAAAGTAACAATGTGCCAGTGCCAGTGTGAGTTTATTTTATTTTATTAATGTCTATAGCTAAGAGAGAGAGAGAGAGAGAGAGAGCATCTGATTAAGTCTCAGTGCAATCCTGACTACATCAGCCCGTGCTGTCAGCTTTAGAGGCCATGTTTATAAGATACATTTTGAGAGTTTATACTGCTGCTTTATCTCCTTTGAGCAAGGGCCATAATAATCCAATTCTGTGTTATGATCATAGTCAGAAAATAACTGCATTCCCTTCCTCTTGTTTTGATTCAGATTGGATAAAACTGGCACACAGTTTTCAGTGTTGCCGTGTGTTTAATTACATGGTGGATGGTGCTAATTAAACAACAGCAAGACCGCTGAACACACTGCTTTAGATAGTATGACACACTGCTGAAAGACTTAAAATAAAACAAAGGAAGCAAACAGAGTGCTGATGTTGTAATCTGCAGTGGACGAAATCTCATTTATGTTTTTTGGTGGTATATTGCAAATGTACATAATTTTAAGCTAAACAGATACAAAATTACTTTGTGGAATATTACTTACCGGTATTAAAGGAACACGGCAACTTGGACTTTAGCTTATTCACCGTATCCCCAGAGTTAGATGTAGCACCCGCAAAGCATCCCGGGAAGGAGGCGCATTATTTGGAAAAATGCTGCGCGTCAAAAAGCTGGCCGATGCCCATCTTTATGCAAATTAATTCTGTTGAACGTGACGCGGCTATCCAATAGAAGTTGTTTTGGTCCCCATTTAACTTTCATGGTGAAACCATTGTTCAGAAAATTTTTCATGTTCTGCAGAAGAAAGAGGGTCATTAATTTTTATTTTAACTCTCCATTTATTTTGTTGGCCAAAATAAAAGTATGTGATCATATTCACAATGTTATGCAAAATCATTGCAAATATGTGATGTATCGACCAGCCTTAGTTGCGTTCTGTGTACAACTATAATATCAGTTCCAAATAGATTGTAAAATGGTGTGTGTGTCCCTCCATTTGCTTCCCTTTTGTAATCTTTAAAGCCACTTAGTGTCTTGTCATTTAATCTCCCCGGGCTGTTGGACCTTATCTGTCCATTATGTCTCCACTCAGACTCCAATTGTCCCTTGCGGTGTGGCCTCTAGTTGTGTCCATCTAACTATCTCAAAATCCAGAGTGCAAGCTTCCCTGCCTCTAAATGCTGCTGCGATTGTACTATAGATACGTCCTTTCGGTCATGCATTATATGATCAAAATGATACATATCACAATCTCACAAATAATCGATATGGATAATGGGTAACATCGGTGTCCGTGATACGTAAAAGAAAGTGGTACTGAATAATGTTTATTAGCCTACTGTATAGTGACTGTAAAACATTATATTGTAGCTCTGTTATTATACTCTCCAATGTTCAAGTTTTTTTTGTTGTTTTTTTTTGTCTCCCAGCATGTCATTTTGCTTGATGGCCCTTGAGGTGTCCAACAAATTGTCTTAACCATCTGATGCTATGGTCATTTTTTACGTTTTTAAAAATGGATAATTTTGTTGGCTACTTAATCAGCCAATTTTGTTGGCTACTTAAGTTGGCTGAAGTAGCCAACTCTTCTTAAGTTGGCTACTTAAGAAGAAACTTGGTAAAGGTTTTGGCACTTGTGAAAACAAATACACATACACAGAAAATCATGGACGTAGTAGACAAAAATAGTTACATGTATTGTTTGTGGTCAAAAAGGACCACATTAGACATGAAAGAGTAACTTATCCCTAAAAAAGAGTAAATTTACCTTAATTTTTTACATTCTTCTTTTTTCAAGAATTATATCTTTACCAGTGTTTATTTAGATTTACTCTTCAAAAAATATGCTGTAGCTGTCATCTTATTCATTTAATCTTTTATTTTGTGAGATCTAATTTGACAAGAATTTACCTTCTTGTTTTTTAGTATTTATATAGTTGAAATTGTTTATTTGACTTTAAATGTTACAATCATTCTTCATAGTTTATGTGATTAACAGCTCCTGTCCATACACTGCTTTGTGTGTGTATTAATCTGTTTCATTCACGTTACTTTTTCCATTTACTCGCCACATTCATGCAGGGCAGAGTAATGATGGTGAATACACAAAAAATCAACAGAGATACTGTTGATCACTGATTTTGATCCATATCAGGTCCCCCCCCCAAAAAAACCCAACCCGATCTCACAGGAATTCGTATGTATTTTATGAGGTGGCTAATTTGTAACAATTCATACAACCTACGTACATATTTTACGAATTGGCCAATTTGTATGAATTCATACGAATGATCTACCCCTGGCGCCGCCTCTAAACCTACCCATCACGTGAGTTAGACAAATCGTATCGAATTCGTAAGAGTGAGGTCGTATGACTTAGTACGAATTAGCCACTTTTTAATCACTTCTATCGAATTCGTACGAATTGGTCGTGAGATAGCGTTGAGATTTCAAATTTGTACAAACCCTACCTTAACATCCGTGGACATTTATATTTAATGAATAGTCTATCTACATTCATTTTTACTCTTTGTTAAATATGGCAAATGATTGGTAACAGACAACAGTTCAATAAAAATACTGCTGAGTGACTTTTAGACATTAGACATAATATCACTGTTAGTTTTAAACATTTTACTCCGTCAACAAAGTCAAAGCAGTCACTTAAATAAAGTCCATCATCATTTGCATCGCTTCTAAATCAATCAACATTTTTGAACGAATCGTTTGAATGAATAATTCGATTTCTCAGTTGTAATCAGTCACTTGTCGCCACCTACTGGTGTAACCTGGTAAAATAGTCACTGAAATATCTCCCAATACTAGTAAATTTGTGCCAAACATATTCCTCTAATACCGGAGGCTGGATTTTCCAAGGCGGTAATCCATCAGCCGGAAGTTGAAGCCTCGCGGAGCCGCCATTGTAGCAGAACTTCCCCTGCTGTTAGCATTCCATTGACTCCCATTCATTTTGGCGTCACTTTGACAGCGAATAACTTTACATCTGATGCGTCCAAAGAATTAATTTGTCCATTATTTATGTCTAAAGAAACACGACAATGTTAACATGCTCCATTACTTTGGATCTGACGTTTTTGTAAAAAATAGGCTAAAGATTGCGTTATAACCACAGGACTTTCTGTCGCACAATAGAGACATTACCGTATAGACAGGAGGAATATTTTACTGTCTATGAGGCAATCGGGGAGACATGGAGGCACAAAGTCAAGGTAGAAGCCCATAAATAGAGAGTCCATAAAAGCAACTGGACAAAATCTTTCAACAATGTTTTTGAGGAATTAGGTGATTCAGATTTGTCTTGGCACAACTACTAGAAGGTTTACAACTGTCAGACTGTCGTCACGCTCGGTTTTAGCCTGCGCAGTCGCTCAGACATCAGACAGGAAGTGCAATAATTGGGCTTCAGTTTTCTCCGTTGAAATCAATGGGGTCGATGTGTCCATTTCTTTTACGGTCTATGGGATTTTCAGGACTGCAGTTAGGACTAGGACCTACTTTTTTGTGACAGCGCCCCCTAGCCAATACTCCAATAGATTAGACCTGTATTAAAATTTTAAGAGGGTTTCCAATGGATGTGTTTAGGTTTAGGGGTTGGTTAGGTCAACATTAATTTTAAATAATTAAACAACTAAATCATTCCTGAAAATGAATAATACAAATACAGAATTGAATAGTAAGTGTTATAAAATAGTATAAACTGAAAGTACAAAAAAAAAACCTTCAGATCATATAAATGCGGTCCTAGTGGTTCTAAAACTGTAGCCTCCGGTATTGCAGGAATACACATACAGACATGATAGATCCATCGACCAAGCTTCATCAGTATCCAAGAAGGCAAATTCATGTTTAAAAGGATGACCAAACAGAAGCTGTTTAATTGTCTTGAGCTTATACTTTTACACACCACAGAGGCTTCAAATCTCTTCCCAGGATTCACAAGGTTATACACCTGCATATTTATCCGTGTCTTTAGAGCATGTTTCACACCATAGATCGGATGCCGAATGTATAGAGGAAACTAATTGACATTTTCCTTGCCGAAGGGATCATACAAGTTTTTTTAAAAGGTGACTCGGTGAGGGGCGAAAACAAACAGATTACAACAAAGCGCAGCGTTATACTACAACTATAAAACACCACAGCAGGTATATGAGGTAAAAGCCCATCTCATTAAAAGCTGCCAGATTGCCTGCAATCCCAGAATTGTACATTAAAATGATTAAAGAGAACCTGGAGACTGTGGGCGGTGGGGGTCTGCTAGGGAGCAAAGAGCAGTGCTCGGATATGTGGCGAGCACTGAAGACATCACTGTTATTGACCACGTATTTAATATCCATATATCCCGTTGCATTGATGGTGACAATTTACCACTGTACGTGTGAGCAGTATTGGGGGTAAAGTGTTAAAGGGATACTCCACTTTTTTTGGAAATAGGCTCATTTTACCACTCTCGCCAGAGTTAAACAGTTGAGTTTTACCGTTTTTGAATCAATTCAGCCGATTTTCTGATATTTAGAAGAATATCAGTAACCAGACAGTTTCTGGTCTCATTGACTTCCATAGTAGGAAAAAAATATAAAAAAAAATCATGTTGTTGTTTTTTAGGATTGTGTAATTCAACTACCCAGGAGATAAATTTGCATGTCCTCCAATGAACAGAAAGTCAACATTGTGGTTCTTTTTTTCTTTTATTTACAAGCACAATCTGCAAACATAACAAGATCAGAACCCTTTGCTGGTTCCCTGATCCACCGCTGGTGACCCTGAAATGGAAAACGCTGAAGTGTTACAGAGCTAGTTACCCACATTTGACTGGTTCACCTTGAACAAGGCTTACAATGTTCCTATGGTGAAAACAGATGAGTCTGCTATTGCCTGTGACCTCGGTAATGAAAGCCAGTGTCTCTCAACTGCCCTGTTTCAAAGGAATGATACACAGAAGATTAGAGAGAAATTACCCGCAGGAGCATTTATGTTAACAGATAATTATATCTTATTAATTATTAAGCCAAGCATCACTATTATTGCTTGTGCTTACCTGAGTCATACACTTAGGATGCAAATATCATAGAGATTTTGGGGATGGGCTCTTCAGAAAAAAAAGCACCAGCAACCACCATTCCGATTAAAACTTGTACAATGTTTAATGGTGCCAATCTGCGGGCAAGTATTTGTTTTCATAATTGGAGAGAGTTACATCTCATTTAATTAACGTTCCAGTGCATATGCGCCCAGGACCCAGTCAGTGCCAACAAACAAATTAATTATGTCGAAATGATCAACTGGGCTGGGCCAGTGTTAGTTGCAGTATGAAATTACATTCTCAGTACCCTACAAATCCACCAATCAAGACACTCGTGTACAGTCCTCTATTAATACAGGCCGAACAATGACAAGTACAAATTAAATCAGTTTGACTGAAGTGTCGAAAGGTTTCAAATATTGGCATACTGATTAAAGGGTTAGTTCACCCAAAAATGAAAATTAAGTCATTAATTACTCACCCCCATGCTGTACCAACCCCGTAAGACCTTCGTTCATCTTCGGAACACAAATGAAGATATTTTTTATTTAATCTGAGAGCTGGATCACTCCTTCATAGACTGCCTAAGGGACTGGCACTTGACGGCCCATAAAGTCATTAAAGAAAATGTTTAAATATTCCATGTGCCTACAGTGGCTCAATTATAAGTTTATCAAGCGACAAGACTACTTTTTGTGCAAGAAAAACATAAATAACGACTTTATTTGACTATTCCATTACTTCCTTATGGGCCTTGAGACGAGAGTAGAAGAGATTTCCAGAACGCATGCGCGAGAACTGAGATGAAGACGTTCTTCTTCGACTACTTCTTGTTACGGCTGCTCACCGCTTAGGAAGATTACCGCCACCTACCGTATAAGTTGATGTGCTGATATAGCTGGAAGCGCAAAACTTTCTGTTTACAAGCAGAGGAAGATGCGCGCTGTACATACGCTTTTCAATTACCGTATTTTCCGCACTATAAGGCGCACTTAAAAGCCTTTAATCTTATCAAAAAACAACTGTGTGCCTTACAATCCGGAGTGCCTTATATATGGATCATCATCTTATACGGTAGGTGGCGGTAATACTCTGAAGCGGTGAGCAGCCGGTAACAAGACAGTAGTCGAAGAAGAACGTCCTCATCTCAGTTCTCAGTTTATGTTGTTTTTTTTCGCACAAAAAGAAGTCTCGTCGCTTGATAAACTTACAATTGAGCCACTGTACTAGTACCACTGTACACTGTACCACTGTACTCACTTCCGACGCATGCACAGACGCTTAGCCTGTAGTTCGTCTGCTATACGAAACTAGCAGCTTGATCAACATAAGAATAACATACTGACCATATTCTTACATTTCATCATGTCAAGCTAACGTTATAACATTGATTTGTTTTATATACTTTTGCTCACCTGTCTAATAAAGCTGTGAAGTCGTGACTCGTGAAGTTCTGTCAAGTCCAAATTAGTCACGGACGCTAGCTCTTTGTCGAGTGGAAGTCAGTCTCGGACGCTGAGCTCTCGGCATCTCAAAAACATCACGCTGATTTTGATCCTTATTCTAGTTCTCCTTGTTTTTCCCAAAGTTTGCTTGCTTGCCATGATCTATGATTGAACGAAACAAGAACTGGGTGCCGCTAAACGTTACTCACTATGCAGTTGTCCGCGTCTGTCGCCATGGTTACGTCATGGCAATACGAGCAGAATGAGCAGCGAGGAGTAGCCGAGGGTAGCCGAGGATAGCGCGATATTGCGTCATTTATAGGCGACATTTTTTTTTCGGGTACGGCCACTTCTTTAAAATTATAATTTCTCTGAAATAAAAGAACTTTGGAGACTTTCGGGATATTTTATGTACACAACTGCAAGAAATATATCACACTGTGCAAGTGATTTTTGGATATTTTATTACAAAATCCTTACATATTGGAGCTTTAAGATTCTCATCCCTACTAAGTGATTCAGTTCTACTCTCTTTATGGCACCACAACGGATTTCATCACATCTCCAACCTGTGCTCTGGCAGTGATCTCTTTATTCATAGATGACTGAACTCCTGAGTACAGCAGCCGGCAGTTTCTTCTGACTCACCTGTGACAGTGATAAAATCCTTTTCAAAATAATTTATTAGCCTCGAGCATTCTACTGTTTCTCAGCAAATATGATTTGGATAAAGACACAGTTAAAATAAAGAATAGGATGTATGATATAGATAACTCACTCAGATCTCAGGGTTCACATCCACCATTCCTATAGTTGCCAACACAGATTTTCCGGCAGAGATTCATCAGAGGTGGCAAGGAGGGTATTCATATTTCTTTGCTTCAAACACTATTTGCTGATGTTGAATCTCTTTGAACTGATAAATTGGCCCCCTGAACCATTTTCTATGGTGACAAGTATCTGATGGAAAGCGAATATCATTCACTTTTTCTTTCTCAATTACGGATCTTTAAAGAGGTTAGATTGAGGATCTCGTCTTTATGCCCTGCCCTACATTTGTTTCACATTTTTAGTTTATATGTCATTCAGTAGTCAAGTTAACTAGAAATTCACTGTAAAACCAGTGAGCATTAGGCCTTCACTATAGTCACTGACTTGAAATGCCATCAGAAATAAAGGATCAGAGCAAGTTAATGCCCGTGAATTAACAGCTACAATGAAGCTGCACGATAAACAAACAAAATGAGGTACGTTACACAGCAATGTTGTTCATAAATACGAGTAAGGTTTTAATGCACAGCCTCGTAATTCTGTCGCAGGTAATTAAGTCATCAGTGTCCCAGTGTTCAAGGCCCTTCTGTACATAGCCTTTCTAATATGTTCAGTTTGGTTTCATTGTCACTTGTCACGTCCCAATTTGCCTACTTATACTGTGCCCGGAAAATATGTTCTGTTTTTGTGAAGCTTTGGGAAATAGCTACTACTTCCTCATAAGTGCGTCTTTAATGGACAGCTTGGTCGCTTACTTATATGCATCCTGTCACCGTTTAAACGTCACAGTTAAAATCCTCCACATTTAATTTAATTTCCTACCATTTCGGAGAGGAATGTAGTTGCAAGTTGAACTGCCTGTCAAGTCTTTCATGAAGAGAACTCCCCTCATGTGTTTTCAATTGGCATAATGCATTTAAAAGTTAATGGCCAAGCCTATTATTTAATGACCAAATGCAAAGTTAATGACCAAACCTAATTTTACAAAAGTTAACAATGCTGTTGCAGATGGTTAAGTTTCTACTTAACCATTGGACTCGCACATCCACCATGTTTGTAGTTTTTAAGACTTCTTATTTTGTGTTGTAGTTTCAACTCTCCAATCCTCATCCAACGCGCAATGGGTTGAGGGCAATATTAGCCATTACGCCGCCTTCACACTGGCAGTTGAAATCAGCTCCGATGCGGCTACAAAACGACCGGAAGTCATTCATTTCCTATGGAGATTCGCAGACCGCATGCGAATGCGTCCGAAACGGGTCCGACCGAGTGCGGTGCAAAGAAAATCGTGTCCATTGGTCATCCGGATGCGTTCAAAAATTTTAACTCTTGCGAAAAGCTACGGACGGTTCCTATCCGAAAATTCCAGCGGAAGTTGAGCGTTGCTATGGTACTGATAAACAAACCTGAATTATTATCGTTTAATACAATAAATAATGATTTTATAACGAGAAGTTGTCATGTCATTTTTTATTTTCATGACTTTCTAACGTTATTAGGGGGGCAGTTAATACAATTAAATTGTAGGCAGACATTAAACTATTGATCACCATATCAGTTTTTAGTCGACCTGCATGTCAGCAGCCTTCCTATTAATATGTCTAATATAACCCTCATCAGAGCGATCATAAAGAACTGACAGAATCAACCTTTCTCTCTTTTGTTATACCCGCGTCCGACGCTTTTCACTGTGTAGTACGACGTCCGTTGGGAACGTATTGCGTATTACGGAGCTGATTTCAACTGCCAGTGTGAAGGCGGCGTTAGAGTGTGCATGGGTCTGCACTTCATGTTCTAACCGGACAAAATCCGGACATTTTGAAAACTCATTTCAAAATGCTATGCTTTGGGACACAATAATTCTAAATTTATATACTATTTAAGACGGATAGTATGCGAACTATGACGCAGAAACGCTATCACTTTTTTTCTGGTTTTACATGAGCGTTATGGGTGGGAAATCTGCGTGCATTTGTGTGAAATTCGATGTAATATGCACTCCAGGCGTCTACGTGGCGATGTGAAGCACTGCCACACAAGTCCGCGTGTCTCCGTACAACCTTTTTGCGTTTTTACCCTTTAGACGGGAACGTGACGGTGGCGTTTTTAAGATTTCCACTCTGGAGGGTGATTTCACTTTTTTTGCGTTTTTAGGGCCTCAAAACGCTGTCGCCGTGTAAATGAAAGGCACATCCGATAAAATATTTTTACGTTTTCCACTGCGAGCGTTCTCATGTAAATAGGGCCTAAAGGTTGTACGCAGGCATGCAGACTTGGTGTTGCAGTGCTCCACATCGCCACCTAGCTGCCTGGAGTGCATACTACATCGAATTTCACACAAATGCACGTGGATTTCCCACCCATAACGCTCATCTAAACGCAGAAAAAAAGTGATTACGCAACGCCACTTTTTCTTTTTTCTTCAGATCGTTTCGTGTAAACATAGCCTTAGTTCTCTAGTCAGTGTTTCTTTGTTCCTCATTTTCCCGCCACTAGTAAGCTGGTTACTCATTAATTAGATCACACCTGCTAGGTTTCAGTTCGTTATCTTTATAGCCCTCCAGTCCATTCCATTCCTTTGTCAGGTATTGTTTGGTCATGGCACACTTTGGGTAGGACAGTTAATGTTTTTTACAGACTTAATTTAAAATTTACAGTAATAAACTATATTTAATTTTCTGATAAAATGTTAATTTACCAACCTTTTGAAAAATTGATATCTGTTTTGTAAAAAGAAGCTCAGTGTCATTCACACAAACTTTAAACGGTCCCACTTTATATTAAGTGGCTTTAAGTACTATGTACTTATATTGAAAAATAAGTACAATGTATTATTGTGGCCCTGTTGTATTGTAAAACACTTTTGCTGCTATCGAGGTGTGATACGGGTAAGGTTAGGGACAGGTGTGGTGGTATGGGTCGGTTTAAGGGTGGGTTAAGGTGTGGTCAACTGTGTAATTACAAATGTAATTACATAAATTAATTACAGCTGTAATTACATGCTGGTATTTTTAAAATATAAGTACAATGTAAAAACATGTATGTACACAATAAGTCCATTGTATCAAATTATTAATTTCAATGTAAGTGCATAGTACTTAAAGCCACTTAATATAAAGTGGGACCCCTTAAACACCATCATGGTAACACACATAAAATAAATAAAATCAATAAACATTAATTTAACAACATTAAATGTAACATAAAACCCTATAATGTACATAACTGAAAAAAAAAACTATTTGGAACTTTCTGTTAACCAATTAACAGTTTTGCACTGTAGCATTTTCCCGTCAGTCTTTTACCATTAAAATCACAATTAAGTATTAAAGCAATGGGAAAATATCTTCACACATTTTTTTTATAATCAGAGCAGTATTTATCTGGCAAAAATAGAAGGAGGATCCAATTTTGGGTGACAGAGAATAAATTCACAATAAAGAAAACTTGAAAATACACAATTTAGTTGAAAACACAGTGACGAAAAGCAAAATTTATCAAAAGGACATTTAATCATTTATTTGACCTGTGAATATTATTATTATTTTTTAATTAACATGATTACAATTAACAATACAATACAATGTATTTACAATATTGTATTGGATTCTTTTCACTTTACAACTTGGATACAACAAAATGTAAGAAAAAGTAACTTGTTATCCAAAAAACTACTGGAAAGTACTTTAAGTTATTAGCATTGCTTAGTTAGTTAGCCTACTCCCCAAAACTGAGCACCAGCAGTGCAGGCAACATGCAGATAAACAAATATTCATGATTTTCTGCCCACATGGCCATAAGATTCATTACCAGAACTAAACTGCAAGAAAACTCAGAGTTCTGATTTCAAAAGAGTGATGAATGGAAACAGGACAAAAATACAATATCTCTTCCAACAGTCACTCGCTGCCCTGGGTTCTACTAATCCAAGCAGAAACGGGCACAAATGCTCTTAAATTGACATTCCACGTGTGCCAGTAAGCCCCCCAGAAAAGCACAGGAGAGGAGAGGCCTCTTCAAAACTCTCAGTGCTGCCTATGGATATCCTGCAGTGCAGACAGTAAAAAAAGCAAGATGATAGACGCTGTGCACCTGTGGGTTTCTTCCGACGTGGGTCTGGTACCTCGGGGAGATTATTTCTTCTGACTGTCACTCTTATTACCTGTCAGCTTAATTTTTTCATCCAATTTCACTGGCGCAATTTTCCACCTCCACAGAAGTAAACACCAGTAGACATACAGAGAGAAAAGCTGGAAGGTCCAATAATTGATAAAGAAATTCTTGTCCGGATTTTTAGTCAGACGTGAATTTTTGTGAAGGGTTTTGAGTAATGATGGGATGATGGCCGCTGTTAAACTTGCCATATGGCGTACAGAATGGGAGAAATAAATAGAGGATCGTATTGCATCTGGGAATTACTATGCCCTACTCTTTCAGGTCCTGTCGTCCCAGCAATATCAGGCCACTTTGACACCCCAGGGAGGGCCATTGAAAAAAAAATATAGAAATAAGAGAACATCTGATATATAAGATTAAGGGCTCAAAGTAATCCTTTCTTCTCATTCTTTCTCCCCAGCACGAGAAGTCTCAATTTTGAGGTATCGGATTTTTATCCGAGGTCTTCTCGTATGCAGTCGCCAATGACATCATGACATCAGCCCTTAGACAAGATGGGGATCTTATTTGTCCTCATAAAACTTTCAGGGCCTTATCTGGGCCTCCAACTAGAAAATTATGACCAAGATGTGATGGTCACGAATGGAAAAATGAGTGTGTCTGTGAGGGGAGGGGGGAAGGTTATGAGATGGATTACCCATCTAGCAGTCATGCATTCGGAGTGCTCCTGGATAAAAATGGTTGGAAAAGAAAGGCGAAGACAACCATGAGAGCGATGTAGAGTACCTATTTTCATGCATAATTGATGCCTTATCAGTGTCTCCATCCCCTATGTACCAGCCTTTCTGATAAGTCTGACAGCTTAGATGTGCCCATAGCCACACACCAGCTGCTCGGTCAGCCCTGAGATGGATCAAATGTTCGACATTGCACTCTGATTACCACACTGGTACTGTCAGTGTGTGTGTATGTGTGGGGCACACTGTTGAAGCCAATGCTTGACTTGGTTCAGCTGTGAATTGCAATTGTCTGGACAACTTCAGATGCAATGAAGCAGAATTAGATTTGGTCTCCTGACTTGATTCACTTTGATGAGCAAAAAGTGCATGAAAACACGAAATCATTTCGTGAAACATTGACTGTAGAAAAACGAAGCCGGAATGAGGAATGTTCAGATGTAAAGTTGGTATGCCTGTGCCTTTGTCTGCTTTGAATTAGGAGAAGGAAATAACAGCATGCCAGGTATCTACGTTTTTCAGGTATCTAGTTAACTGCATGTGTGATCCTTTCAAGTCTCTCTGGCAGTACTTAACATCTGAGCTAATACCAACTTTAATTGCCCTCGCTGTGTCGGTTACAATCATCTGAATGTCAGAATGTTAAATCAAGCAGTTAGAACATAAAATGGAGCATTTCATTTTATTGATAATTATTAGTGTAGTAATTGTTATTATTAGTAGGCAATTTATTTTATTGCATTATATTATATTAATAAATGAAAACCTTTTATATGGAACTAATCTCAAACTGTCTTTGTGGCACATGGACTTTAATTGAAATGTAATGACAATTAAAAGGGATTTATTAGTTATTATTAGTAGGCAATTCATATCATTGCTTTCTACTAAAACATATTTAAATGTATTGTTATTACCCCCAAACCATTTGTAAACATTTCTAAAATCATGCAACTTTTTGAGGAGAGGTTTACTTTTCTAAATGATTAGAGGATTTTCACCTGACAAGTATAATAATAAAAACCATTCATGACAGGTGTTCCTTTCAAACTGACAGCTCAAGTCTAATGGGATCCATTGAGTGTTTCTTCTTAAAGTATTATAATAGTTTTTACAAACTTTACACAACATGTGGCTAGCCTTGACTTTTATATACATTTTAATGGATTAAACACCATTACCTTGAACTTGCCATTATGTAATCAAAGGCAAATATGTCAAAATCTGTTAACTCAGGCGTAAACCACTGGGCAAAATTTTGGTCACATGGTATGACAGGAAAATTAAAGAAAACAATTACTGTGGAAATTTGAGGTCTGTAAAAATGTCAGGATGACAGCTACATTCTCCACTTCCGGAGGTGGGTGAAAAGAAATAAAACACTAGAATATGGAAAAAATTCAACGTCAAGTAAAAACAAATCACATAAAAAATATTACACTGCCATCACTGAATTTCTTAAAAATATACTGTAGCTATAAATATTTTTCTATTGAAAGATGAGTGAGATCTTTTCATAGAATTTCATGCAAGTTCCTCTCAAGAAACTGCTTTGAGTCTAGTGTTGTAGAGAGACGCCCCTCTTTGATTTCTATAGACACAAAGAGACGTTGTAGAAGTTTGTTGCTTTGTTCTTGCCTAAGAATGCAGCGTGGGTGTCCTTTATGCATGCATTAATGATATTAATTAATGTAACCTCAAGTAAACCTTTACCTTTAAGTATATTATTGAGTACCTTTTAAAAAAACCTCATTCTTCCATGTAAAAAGCTATATCATCTTATGTAGAATTACTGTTTCTAAAAGCAAGTGATAATGTTTAAAGCACATTAACAGTAAACTGTTATTATTAGGTGCTGCAAAAACCTTGGTCGTAATAAGGATAGTCTTTTTAGGAAAGAGAATAAGGAAAAAGGAAGGAAGGAAGGACATCGAATGAATGAATGAAGTAAAGAATGAAAAATTAGGAAGGGAAGGAAGATTACAAAGGAAGGAAGGAAAACATGGAGGAGAAAATGAATGGAGATTACAAAGGAAGGAAGGACAAAGAAAGTAAAGAAAAACAGGAAGAAAGAATGAAAAAGAGGGAAGGAATGAAGAAGTGGTAAAAACACAGGAAGGAAGAATGAAAAAGGAAGGAAGAACGTGAAGGAAGTAAAAGGAAAACAGGAAGGAAGAATGAAAGGGGAGGAAATTAAAGGAAGATTACAAAGGAAGGAAGGACAAATAAACAAATAAAGTAAAGAAAAACAGGAAAAAAGAATGAAAAATAGGGAAGGAAGGAAGGACACAAACTAAACGAACGAACGAAATGAATAGAAAAATGAGGAAGGGAAGGAAGGAAAACATGGAGGAAGAATGAAAAGGGAAGGAAATTAAAGAAGATTACGAAGGAAGGAAGGAAGGAAGGAAGGAAGGAAAGGAAGGAAGGAAGGAAGGACAAAGAGAGTAAAGAAGAGGAAGAAAGAATGAAAAAGAGGGCAGGAAGGAAGGAAGAATGAAAAAGGAAGTAAAGGAAAACAGGAAGGAAGAATGAAAAGGGAGAAAATTAAGGAAAATTACAAAGGAAGGAAGGACAAAGTAAAGTAAAGAAAAACAGGAAGAAAGAATGAAAGAGGGAAGGAAGGAAGGAAGGAAGGAAGGAAGGGAAGGAAGGAAGGAAGGAAGGAAGGAAGGAAGGAAGGAAGGAAGGAAGGAAGGGTGAAAACACAGGAAGGGAAGAATGAAAAAGGAAAGGAAGAATGTGAAGGAAGTAAAGGAAAACCGGAAGGAAGAATGAAAAAGGAGGAAATAAAGAAAGATTACAAAGGAAGGAAGGAAGTACAGAAAAACAGAAAGGAATTAAGGAATAGGGAAAAAGAAAGCACACATGATGGAAAAGAAATGAAAAACAAGAAAGATTTTTAGAAGTACGCAAAAAGAGAAGGGAAGAAAAAATAGAAGAACAAGGAGGCAGGATAAGAAGAAAGATCACAAAGGAAACTAGGAAGATGAAGAAAATAAGGAGATAACATAGGAAGGATGGGATGAATTAGTTTAGGAGGGAAGATACGAACACGAAGGAAAGAAAAAAGCATGATGAAGGAATAAAGACATTTGTGTGTTATTGTATGAATGGAAGAATGGACAAATGAATAACCTGATCTGAATATGAAGCTAGCGATTAGTGAATGAACAGAAGATCAATCAATGAGTCATCTTCTCTTACCATCTCACTCTGAGACCCTGCCTCTGGTTCTTACAGTCATTTCCATGTTCTTCCCTTAAATCCTCAGTACAAATCTCATGAATCATTTCTCATGTGTGAGTGTGGTGAGGTGAGTTGAGGATTTGCTTAAAGCAAGCACAATGACCCAAGTTTTACTCTCGACAAAAGACCTCCTGAGTTGCTATTCACAGTTTCCCCACTTCTAACCGTCCTGGAATATTTTTCCACAACACATGCAAGTTACTATTTTTAATATTAATAATACACATATTGCATTTCCCACAAATATCGCGAGTAAGAACTAGTGCCTTATATAAAAAGGAGGTCTGGGCAGCATAAAGTTAAATTAACATTAGGAAAGTTCATGAGAATCGGGAGTCTTGGGAGAACAGCGCGGAAGTCTTGCTGAGAGTCTTAATTAAAGATTGGGTGTACTCAGGTGTGAAGGCTTCAACAGCTCAAGGAGAGTAAACAGCAAGCTAATACAGGCAAGGATTAAGAAGATCAGTTTCTTTATGGGAAAATGTCAGATTTTTGCTGTTTGGACCATCAGCGGTTGCAAATCGCTCTCACTTTATAGTTTTGTTTCAGCTTGAAGGCATTTCGTATCGCTGGAGGTGAGCTAAACATACGAGGAATGAGTCCTCCACACCTGTTCGCTCCTGCTAAAACATACAAACAGATTTAGAGCGATATGTATCCACGTTGTACCTAGTGCAAAATGTCTCTAGCGGAAGATCAATAAAGATTAACAATGTAGAGAGGTTGAAACAGCAAGTGTCCTCTTGGGAATGAAACGCAGCCGTGTTCCTCTTTGCCAACGGACATGAGTTTAACAAGCTGGGCGCCGTCATGCCACCTGGGTTGTCGATACTCAGGGTGTTGAGGCCAGCAAGGATGACCTCCTGATGAGTTTTCCTTACATCATCTCGCTCTCCCGCCTGGTTCACTGTCCATTCTGGCCATGAAATCAGACGCATCAAGGACTCTGGAAACAAATAACTACAGATATAACTACAGATACCATATCAACTAATAGGGCTGGAGGGGAACAGAGGGCTCTGCTGGTCTGATGAGGTCATATCAGGACACGCACTTGTGACATATCAAGAGCACATCCGAGATCAAAGCAGAGATCCGAGATGAGAGGTCTGCTCTGAAGCCACCAGTCTTCAATCTCTAGGGCTTATATTTCAGCCAAGCTGTTGGTTTGGCAAAGTGACTGAAGCATATAGATGTTGTGTGACCTCAAGAATAGTCATTTCCATTCTTTTTATCACCGTGTAGCATACTGTATTACAGTCTTGCAGATGTGCTGTGAGAGTGACACTAAGCTTAACCAGCCTTGCAGATGACGAAATGAAAAGTAAACATATTTTGGGACGAGGTGTTTATCATTGTAAAGCACATTTAATCACATTTCAAATCTGCTATCGACCATGTTTTCCTGCTACATTCATGTGGCTGAGCTTTGAGTTTACTCTCCTATCTATATTTCATCAGATCCCTCTCCTGCCCTTCTGGGCCATAAAGTGGAGTTTATATATTACCCATGATGCACCTCACTAGAACCCTGTTATTAGATTTATGCCGTTTGAAGTGGCCTCAGGGAATGTAAATTAATAGAGTGAAGGGTGGTTTGTGTCTTATATAATACTTTTTCTTCAAGACCTCCTTGACATTCAAATATTGCACTTATATTCCCAAAATGCCACTCTGTTCCTCTATGAAACATATTGTAGCTAAACACATGATCCATAATCATCTAAATATATCGACTTAAATTCGAGCAACTAAGGTGGAAGCTAGCAAAATAGCTTTTTTAAATACCAAGTCAACGTGGAAGATCACATTGTACTCTTATTACAGAGTCAGCATTAAGTAATTTGTGAGTTAATTTCCCTCCAAAAGTGTAAATTGTGACGCGTCTGTGTGTTTGTGTATCCCAGCAACAAGCAGAACTGGCTCAAGCAGAAAGTTGGGTGTGTGGCGATCTGTTTGTCTCAATCAGTTGTAATCATGGTGAGTACAGCATTTATATATATGCAATTCTGTTTGGTGACATTAACATACTTAGCAGAATATTCTAGTTATTTACTATTTTATCTTCTGCAATCGTATTAGCAAAACTGTGTAAAATGTTAACAGTATGTCTGTAAAGATGACTTGTATTTGAGCTTTTCTTTTTTCTTACTCTCATTAATTTCTTTCATTCTTTCTAATTGATGTAACAAACACATTATTTTAACTAAAATTATTCTAATCAAGTACATGCAAAAGTGTTCCCCCCCCCCCACTTGTTTATACATTTGATTAAAGCTGTAGTCTGGCGTTTTTCCTTTCTTTGCCATTTCTGTTTCAAATCTGCAATTGCTGTCATTCGCAGATTTATCAACTTTACATGAGTTGTACTTCAACAACCTCGACACGGCACAGCGTGGATGAACACAATGTTTGAGGAGAGTGTGAGGCTGTCAATCACCACGCCTGTGTGGATACTGGCATTCAGAATTACAGGTTATTCTTTTTCGAAATAAATGTTAGTAAATCATGCTGATTAAATCTAATAATCACTTATAAGTTATCATATCGACGCAAAACCGTGCAAATTATACTTTGTTCTCAGATTGTGAATGTTAACAACATAAGCAAGCATTGCGTGACTGCATGTAATGTCCTTCCGATATGTATCCTTGTTTTCGCATGGGTCCGGTTGCAGTCTCTTTTTTCTGTAGCGTCTCTAAAGTCCGAACAAAGTGTTTTGCATTTTACAGCATGTGAATCTGTTGTCACTGGTGATTGTTGTTTTGAACCTTTCCTGGATCCGCCATTAAATTGATAAGTTTAATTATATCAAGTGCGGTTGGAAAAGGCAATACATCTTCACCTACAACATCCTCACACTCATCTAGTTGAGACTCAATATAGTCTACTAGCCGAGACTCTTCTTTATGTGTACAGATGTGACGTAATGACTCAATATAGCCTACTAGCCGAAGACTCTTCTTTGTGTACAGATGTGAGGTAATGACTCAATATAGCCTACTAGCCGAGACTCTTCTTTATGTGTACAGATCTGACGTAATGACTCAATATAGCCTGCTAGCCGAGGCTCTTCTTTATGTGTACAGATGTGACGTTACTGACTCAATAAAGCCTACTTACCGAGACTTTTTCTTTGTGTGTACAGATGTGAGGACTCAATATGGTCTACTAGCCGAGACTCTTCTTTATGTGTACAGATGTGATGTAATGACTCAATATAGCCTACTAGCCGAGACTCCTTCTTTATGTGTACAGATGTGTACGCAATGACTCAATATAGCCTACAGATGTGACGGTAATGACTCAATATAGCCTGCTAGCCGAAACTCCTTCTTTATGTGTACGGATGTGACGTAATGACTCAAAATAGTCTACTAGCCGAGACTCTTCTTTATGTGTACAGATGTGACGTAATGACTCAATATAGCCTACTAGCCGAGACTCTTCTTTATGTGAACAGATGTGACGTAATGACTCAATATAGTCTACTAGCTGAGACTCCTTCTTTGTGTACAGATGTGACATAATGACTCAATATAGTCTACTAGCCGAGACTCTTCTTTATGTGTACAAATGTGACGTGAATGACTCAATATAGTCTACTAGCCGAGACTCTTCTTTATGTGTACAGATGTGACGTAATGACTCAATATAGCCTACTAGCCGAGACTCTTCTTTATGTGTACAGATGTGACGTAATGACTCAATATAGTCTACTAGCCGAGACTCTTCTTTATGTGTACAGATGTGACGTAATGACTCAATATAGCCTACTAGCCGAGACTCTTTCTTTGTGTGTACAGATGTTATGACTCAATATGGCCTACTAGCCAAGACTCTTCTTTGTGTACAGATGTGACGTAATGACTCAATATAGCCTACTAGCCGAGACTCTTCTTTATATGTACAGATGTGACGTAATGACTCATGATAGCCTGCTAGCCGAGACTCTTCTTTATGTGTACAGATGTGACGCAATGACTCAATATAGCCTACTAGCCGAGACTCTTCTTTATGTGTACAGATGTGACGCACTGACTCAATATAGCCTACTAGCTGAGACTCTTTCTTTGTGTATACAGATATGACGTAATGACTCAATATAGCCTACTAGCCGAGACTATTTCCTTTGTGTGTACAGATGTGACGACTCAATATGGCCTACTAGCCGAGACTCTTCTTTATGTGTACAGATGTGACGTAATGACTCAATATAGCCTACTAGCCGAGACTCTTTCTTTGTGTATACAGATGTGACGTAATGACTCAATATAGCCTACTAGCCGAGACTCTTTCTTTGTGTGTACAGATGTGACGACTCAATATGGCCTACAAGCCGAGACTCTTCTTTGTGTACAGATGTGACGTAATGACTCAATATAGCCTACTAGCCGAGACTCTTCTTTATGTATACAGATGTGACGTCATGACTCAATATAGCCTACTAGCCGAGACTCTTTCTTTGTGTGTACAGATGTGACGACTCAATATGGCCTACTAGCCGAGACTCTTCTTTATGTGTACAGATGTGACGTAATGACTCAATATAGCCTGCTAGCCGAGACTCCTCTTAATGTGTACAGATGTGACGTAATGACTCAATATAGCCTACTTACCGAGACTCTTTCTTTTGTGTGTACAGATGTGACGACTCAATATGGCCTACTAGCCGAGACTCTTCTTTATGTGTACAGATGTGACGTAATGACTCAATATAGCCTGCTAGCCGAGACTCCTCTTAAATGTGTACAGATGTGACGTAATGACTCAATATAGCCTACTAGCCAAGACTCTTCTTTATGTGTACAGATGTGACTGCAATGACTCAATATAGCCTACTAGCTGAGACTCTTTCTTTGTGTATACAGATGTGACGTAATGACTCAATATAGCCTGACTAGCCGAGACTATTTCCTTTGTGTGTATAGATGTGACGACTCAATATGGCCTACACTAGCCGAGACTCTTCTTTATGTGTACAGATGTGACGTAATGACTCAATATAGCCTGACTAGCCGAGACTCTTTCTTTGTGTATACAGATATGTGACGTAATGACTCAATATAGCCTACTGAGCCGAGACTCTTCTTTTGTGTGTACAGATGTGACGACTCAGTATGGCCTACTAGCCGAGACTCTTCTTTGTGTACAGATGTGACGTAATGACTCAATATAGCCTACTGAGCCGAGACTCTTCTTTATGTATACAGATGTGACGTCATGACTCAATATAGCCTACTAGCCGAGACTCTTTCTTTGTGTGTACAGATGTGACGACTCAATATGGCCTACTGAGCCGAGACTCTTCTTTATGTGTTCAGATGTGACGTAATGACTCAATATAGCCTGCTAGCCGAGACTCCTCTTAATGTGTACAGATGTGACGTAATGACTCAATATAGCCTACTTACCGAGACTCTTTCTTTGTGTGTACAGATGTGACGACTCAATATGGCCTACTAGCCGAGACTCTTCTTTATGTGTACAGATGTGACGTAATGACTCAATATAGCCTATTAGCCGAGCTATTCTTTATGTGTACAGATGTAACGTAATGACTCAATATAGCCTATTAGCCGCAGACTCTTCTTTATGTGTACAGATGTGACACAATGACACAAAGACATGCTCGAATCTCCCGCTGAAATCCACCAGAACCACTGGAATTAAAAACATTATTATAAGCTTATCGCTAAGGCAAGCAGATAGTTTTGAACACTGGCTGGTTATGTATTTTTTCAAATATGTATTTTGGATAATTTTTAACCCCCAAAAAGCTACAGACTGCAGTTTTAACAAATAGAAGCAAAATAAACTTATACAATTCCTGAAAACAAGGGTTCACCCAAAAATGAATATTGTGTCAATTCATATATATGTCTATGTAGTTCCCATCAATTCATATATATGTATACGTCATATATAATTCAATTCTTTCAAATTATATATGACTTTGACTCTTTCCTCTGTGGAAAACAAAAGGAAATACTCTTAAAAAAAAAAAAAAAAAAAAACAGTTGACACATTCTTCAATATTTATTCTTTTGTGCTACGCAGGGGAAAAAAATGTCATACAGGTTTTTAACAACATGAGGGTGAGTTATATAGCCAGAATTTTTTGATAGACCTTTAGTTTATATTAGGGCTGTGCATAGGTTTATATATATATATATATATATATATATATATATATATATATATATATATATATATATATATATATATATATTATATATAATATATATAATAATTATATATATATATATATATATATATATATATATATATATATATATATAAACTCAAATAGAAAATTCAAATTCACAAAGTTATTTCTTTGCAGAGTAGGAACTCTGTAAATGTACACGTTGGCCTAAACAAACACACGACCTCAATGTATTATTTAGTAAGTGGTGAAGTGTCCCACCTTAGGTGGTAGAAATCCATAGTTTAGGTTTGACTGCACCATCGCTGAACAGTAAAAAGTGCTTTGTCTTCCCGTTGATACTGTGTGCAGGAGCCCTTTGGGGACGTGCTAAAGGGACTGCTTTATAGTGAATGAGAAACGGCAGCCTCCCTAAGCGTATGCGGGGGCCTTAACCAGATGCATTATGGTGCTGCTGTATTATTTTCCTGATATAAAAGCTTGGAGGACCCATATTGATCATGGCACTCAGATCGAGCCTGCTGTCTCCCCTGGGGAACTCCAGCGTCTCTTTTTTCCGTCACTTCTGATAAGGGGAATATGCTCTCACTTGTGAAACACAAGAAAGCCAAGAAACACAACAGCACCGAGTAAGTGGCCACAGTTATACGCCCCATTTAGATGTTGAACGCAACCCTGGCACGAAGGAACAATAAACGGAGAAGACGATGAGTCGCCTGGAGATGAAACCAGAGACTCCATTATTGGTGAGTGAGACCACTGATCAATTCACTGCGGTAATGCCATTGCATCCCTCATTAGTGAAACTAAGTGATCACTTGATTGAGTCAAAGACCATGTATCAATTCCGTGTTGCATCTTTAATTTTCACTTGTTTGAATGGGAAAACAATCAATGCAGCAGTAGGTCATGGTATTTGTACTTTTCGAAATGTACACCAAACAAGACCTGGTTACATAGTTCTGCACAGAGAATCTAGTCATTTTAGCTAACCCATTGATCTTATTAGTCTATACAGTCTTATTTTTAACTCCGGAATTTGTCCCCCATATAAACGCAAGTGTTTTTGATACGCTTGTAACTCTTAGTCGTTGACCTACCCATGTTTCATTTTCAGACAATTAGAAAGCATATATATTTTATGGTGTTCAGCTAGCTGTTTATAACACAAAAGCAGCACAAGGGCCTAAATCAATCCAAAATCGCAATGCACAACAGTAGCCTCCATTCAATTAAAGTCCATTCTCCATGCTAGATTAATGCTAAGAAATGGCAATGAGCTAAAAGCACACAGAAAGAAAATGTGTCAATACTATAATCCTCACACAGACATGAAACTTCTGGTTTTCATTATAGTTTGACTGAATGAGGGCTGCCGTTCTAACCCATAACACTTTTTATGTCCCCAAAGGAGATTGCAGACTACATGCCCAGGAGGAATATCCAACAATCCTGACACATTTCTCAGCAGCCCGGTCTTATAGTGTCGGCAGATGTGTGAACGTCATGAATGATGTGCCTGATCTCCTCCAACACCTGGGTACTCCCATGGATAAATGCAGTGCATTAAAAGGCACATTAAAGGTGTGGAGAAAATAGCTCACTTTCTGAAATGTTAATGGGACCTCAGGTTATGCGTTTTTCATAAATCATAAAGCAGTCTTTGGTTTCGGCAATAAGCGAGTGCTGGAATTTGCCCTGCCCACCTTAATTTATAATTTAATTCCTGGAAAATAGCCTCTTTACTTACCGAAACCTGTCAGTGTACTGTTAATTGAATGCTTTGATGCTTTCAATGCTTCTCATTTCATAAATGAGGGATGGAATGGAAAACATCTACAGACTTTTATTTGATCTAGGCCATGAGAAATATGTGTCATGAACAGCCTTTTTCTTACTCATGGAAACCTCCAAATTTAAGTCTTTCAGAGCTTGTGTGTAAGGAATAGTTCATGAATAGTCATTATTTACTCACCATCATGTTGTTCTTAACCTCTATGACACTATTTCTTCTGTGGAACACTGTAGAACAAGTAGCCCGTCTAACGGAAGAGCCTTGGTACTTCCTATTAGCCCCATTGTGTATCATCTTGGTTGCAGTTCCATTAGAATTTCACTGGAGGTGATCGCGGGTGAGTGCAGAATGAATGGGAGTCTATGGGAGCTAAACGAGCTAAATGTGTCTCTTTCTCCTGCTTGTCATTGAATCAACAGATTTTATTGTTGATTCCACAAGTTCAATATAGATTATAGGCCAAAAGTCGAATAAACGAGTACTTATGTCCTTTCCATTTCTTACAGGTTAGGCCGTTGTTGGCTGGAACACGCTAGCATTCTGCTATTGTGTGACGTCATCACATTTTTGAATGGATTTTTAGAACAGATAAGTGTTCTAAAAATGCAATTTTAAGGTGAGTGTTTTATCTTTGCCCTCTCCTTTTGAATGCAAATTTCAAATTACTTGACAAAAAATTACATCCTGAGAAAAGTGGATTTCTGGGGTGAAACCCCATAGACTCCCATTCATTCTGCACTCGACCTGCGAATTAACGGGTATGTCCCTCTTTGGCTAATGTACTTTCAAGATGGAGGGGACATGGCGATCTCAACATTAGAACCCCGTACCCGTATGTATTTTCAATGGCATATATACACTCACGGGAATACTTTATTACTTGAACAAAGTAAATATACATTAATGAGCACATATATTTTTGAAGGAACTAAGTGTTTCTAGCTACGAATAAACTAAAAGAGTTACACAGTGTAGCTTTAAAGATATGCGACTGTTCTGGTTCCATTGGAGAGCAAGATTAGCTGTGAATAAAGACTTGAATTGGATCAATTCACATAAAGATGTCGTATCACTTCAGAAGACCACTTATAATGCTTTCTGCATTCGTTTTTGACGTTTTCGTGTGTTTTGTGGAAGAACCAACGTCATACAGGTTAGCAATGTCAAAAGGATGGGTTAATAAGACCTGGGCTGTTGGGTGAACTGTACCTTTAAGAAACTAAATAGTTTTTTTGTCTGTTGATTTTTGAATGCCAACGTAAACATGTCTGGCTTTCAAAAAGGTGCAATGCAAATTACCCTCCTAAAGATTGCCAAAGATATTATAAACAAAAAGCATAATATGCCGTGTAATAGATATATAATGCAGTAATCATTGGGAATAATGCATTAAATTAAACCATCATTGATGCTTTGCACATGCCTCCCCTGTCACTCACACACAACACTTAGTTTCTTTTGCTGCAGTGTGTACCCGGAGAAAGCTGACTTTCACCCTCCTTTCCAACCTTCAAAGG
The DNA here is from genome assembly GCA_030378365.1 of Hybognathus amarus. Taxonomy (NCBI): domain Eukaryota; kingdom Metazoa; phylum Chordata; class Actinopteri; order Cypriniformes; family Leuciscidae; genus Hybognathus; species Hybognathus amarus. The sequence goes on from JAQIUQ010001469.1 coordinate 139,550, forward strand.
CTTGTCAACTCACCCTGTCTGCATAATTCATTACCAGTTTGACTCTGCGTGGTGTTTGTAATGTCTGACATCTGTAAACCGCACCGACGCAGGTCTGGTCTGATTCACAGTTGCCTGTCATTGCACTGGGAGGTCCATGGTGAGATGAATTACCCAAAGTCTTGTTGGGAATCAGAAGAAGGGGCTGTGAATGAAGAGTAAATTGAAAAACAGCAAAGGAAACAACAACAAACCAAAGATAAATGCCATGCAAAATGAACTTTTCTGATTAACAACACTTTATATAAAGGCCTTTATTATGCTAAAGCTGTTTTTTTATCACAGGTGCCACCAAACAGAATTGCAAATGCATTACCTTGAGCAGTCTGACTTTGTGTATTCTACCAGTGTAGCTTAGCAAATATGCTCCATAACTGTTCTCTTTTCCACCACAGACCGCATTCAAGAGGTGAAAGTGAGGAACGGGGTCATTGCGGATTTGGACTGGCAGGTCGGCTTTATCTTATCTTCAGTCGCCTGATGTGCAGCGAGAGAGAAGTGTCATGTTCATTCCTCAAGACCATCTCACACTGTCTTAATTAAAGACGAAGGGCTCCACGGCCTGCATGTAAGTTAGAGATCTATTAAACTGCTGTCTCTCACTTTATGTTGGGTCAGAACGATGGCAGGAGATACTCAAAAAAAGATTTACAGCTATCAATCACACCATAATGCTTTGGATCAGAGGACTGCAGGCAGAGGTGGAGATGAGAAGGGCGACCTCATTAACAAGGAACTAATCAAGATTTGACAGGACCATATTTTGGATGATTCATTAAAAAAATGTTTTAACATTTTTTAGCATTTTACAGGAGTTCAGCAGTGAATCTGCCGCTGCACTGACCCCTGGGAAGAGAATACGGGGATACAGTGGATCATGGTAAATCATTTACTGTCCTGGTTTTATTATTATCTATCTATTATATACAGTAAATACATTTCAACTTCTAGGGTACAATTAAGGCTAATCTATACTTCTGCGTATACAATTTATACTTCTACATTTCTGCCTTTCATTTTTAGTAGTTTCACTAAAATGAATGGTTTTTCCACCTCAATAAGCTCCAACTCCAACATGATCCACTCTCTTTCAGTCGCTATTGCTTGTAGTAACCTAGCCGTGAGGAATCTAAACACAGTGGAACATTAAAACCCTCCGCTGCCAACTAGCATTCTGCAGAGCAGACTGCAGAGCAACCGTAAGACCCTTCGACGCAGAAGTATAAATTGGCCTTTAGCAACACTCAAGCATATTAATAATTGCATCTTTGAGCTACAATTATCATTCTAGCCTTCCTATTCTGTTCAGGAAGCAGAAACTCCCTGTCAGATTAAATCTAAACTGAAAAACACATACACATAACACATAACACATTATCAATTTATATTATTCAAATCAGTTAAATGATTGTTAGGCTGCATAAATGTGGTCAACCGGAACTGGGAACACTTCCTATAACACCTCCAATCTTCTCAAAACTCTGGATTCTGATAGAGGGCCATGGGACTTAGACCTGAGTGCAAAAATGGAGGCTCTAGACCCTTCCAGAGCTGAGATATTGAGATATTTATAAATGGCATTAATGGTGAGTGGGATCTCAATATCTCAAGCTCTGGAAGGGTCTAGAGACTCCATTTTTGCACTCAGGTCTAAGTCTTTACATTTCCTGCTTTATATTTTGGGGTGAAAGTGTGACCAGGATCTGGTTTTGATGAGATTCACACACTGACCGTGGTGTGTTTGTGTGTGCACCTGCTGTCTGGTCCAGTACACAGTAGTGCAGTGCCAGATCAGTGCTGTGTGTACATAAGCCCAGTAGTTTTTATGTGGACTAGTGCGTGTAAGTTTCTCTTAAATCTTCTCAAAACTTTGGATTCTGATAGAGAGCCATGAGATTTAGACCTGAGTGCAAAAATGGAGGCTCTAGACCCTTCCAGAGCTGAGATATTCGAAACTCAAAAATTTTGACTACAAAAAAAAAAAAAAAATACGACAGTGGTACCCCTTTCGCTTTTTTTTTTTTTGTTTGTTTTTTCGGGCGAGAAATTAAGTTTCTCCAATCTTCTCAAAACTCTGGATTCTGATAGAGGGCCATGTGACTTAGACCTGTGCAAAAATGGAGGCTCTGAAACCCTTCCAGAGCTGAGATATCGATACTCAAAATTTCTACAAGAAAAAAAAAATCGAACAGTGGTACCCCTTTCATTTTTTTTTTTTCGGGTGAGAAATTAAGTTTATCCAATCTTCTCAAAACTCTGGATTCTGATAGAGGGCCATGAGACTTAGACCTGAGTGCAAAATGGAGTCTCTAGACCCTTCCAGAGCTGAGATATTGAGATCTAGATTGTAGCATTTGTGCCATTACAAATATCTCAATATCTCAGCTCTGGAATGGTCTAGAGCCTTCATTTGCACTCAGGTCTAAGTCCCATGGCCCTCATATCAGAATTCCAGAGATTTCAAGAAACTTCTTTTTTGCACAAAAAAACAAGGCCACTGTGGTTTTTTTGTTTTTTTTTGCGACAAAAAAGTTTCCCCAATCTTCTTGAAACTCTGGATTCTGATTGAGGGCCATGGGACTTAGACCTGAGTGCAAAAATGGAGGCTCTAGACCCTTCCAGAGCTGAGATATTGAGACATTTATGAGATATTTTGTGACATACTGAGATATTGAGCCATTATAAATATCTCAATATCTCAGCTCTGGAAGGTCTAGAGCCTCCATTTTTGCACTCAGGTCTAAGTCCCATGGCCCTCTATCAGAATCCAGAGTTTCAAGAAACTTTTTTTTTTCACAAAAAAAAAAAATAAACGACAGTGGTGCCCCTTATGTTTTTATTTTTGCGAAAAAAAAAAGTTTCTTGAAACTCTGGATTCTGATAGAGGGCCATGGGACTTAGACCTGAGTGCAAAAATGGAGGCTCTAGACCCTTCCAGAGCTGAGATATTGAGATATTTATAATGGCTCAATATCTCAGTATGTCACAAATATCTCATAAATATCTCAATATCTCAGCTCTGGAAGGGTCTAGAGCCTCCATTTTTGCACTCAGGTCTAAGTCCCATGGCCCTCTATCAGAATCCAGAGTTTCAAGAAACTTTTTTTTTTCCGCAAAAAAAACATAAGGGGTACCACTGTCGTTTTTTTTTTTTTTTGCGAAAAAAAAGTTTCTTGAAACTCTGGATTCTGATAGAGGGCCATGGGACTTAGACCTGAGTGCAAAAATGGAGGCTCTAGACCCTTCCAGAGCTGAGATATTGAGATATTTATAATGGCATACAGAGCTGAGATATTGAGATATTTACAATGGCATAAATGCTACGTGAAATCTCAATACTCAGCTCTGCAAGGGTCTAGAGCCTCCATTTTTGCACTCACATCTAAGTCACATGGCCCTCTATCAGTATCCAGAGTTTCAAGAAAATCAAAATTCTGATCTCGAAAAAAAATACGCAGTGGTACCCCTTACGTTTTTTTTTTTGGGTCAAAATTTTGATTTTCTTGAAACTCTGGATTCCGATAGAGGGCCATGGGACTTAGATCTGAGTGCAAAAATGGAGGCTCTAGACCCTTCCAGAGCTGAGATATTTAGATATTTATAGCATGGCATACAGAGCTGAGATATTGAGATATTTACAATGGCATAAATGCTACATGAGATCTCAATATCTCAGCTCTGGAAGGGTCTAGAGCCTCCACTTTGCACTCAGATTAAGTCCCATGGCCCTCTATCAGAATCCAGAGTTTCAAGAAAATCAAAATTTTGACCCGAAAAAAAACGACAGTGGTACCCCTTACGTTTTTTTTTGGGTCAAAATTTTGATTTTCTTGAAACTCTGGATTCTGATAGAGGGCCATGGGACTTAGATCTGAGTGCAAAAATGGAGGCTCTAGACCCTTCCAGAGCTGAGATATTTAGATATTTATAATGGCATACAGAGCTGAGATATTGAGATATTTACAATGGCATAAATGCTACGTGAAATCTCAATATCTCAGCTCTGGAAGGGTCTAGAGCCTCCATTTTTGCACTCAGATCTAAGTCCCATGGCCCTCTATCAGAATCCAGAGTTTCAAGAAAATCAAAATTCTGACCTCAAAAAAAACGACAGTGGTACCCCTGTACGTTTTTTTTTTCGGGTCAAAATTTTGATTTTCTTGAAACTCTGGATTCTGATAGAGGGCCATGGGACTTAGATCTGAGTGCAAAAATGGAGGCTCTAGACCCTTCCAGAGCTGAGATATTTATATTTATAATGGCATACAGAGCTGAGATATTGAGATATTTACAATGGCATAAATGCTACGTGAAATCTCAATATCTCAGCTCTGGAAGGGTCTAGAGCCTCCATTTTTGCACTCAGATCTAAGTCCACATGGCCCTCTATCAGAATCCAGAGTTTCAAGAAAATCAAAATTTCCACCTCGAAAAAAAAACGACAGTGGTACCCCTTACGTTTTTTTTTCGGGTCAAAATTTTGATTTTCTTGAAACTCTGGATTCTGATAGAGGGCCATGGGACTTAGATCTGAGTGCAAAAATGGAGGCTCTAGACCCTTCCAGAGCTGAGATATTTAGATATTTATAATGGCATACAGAGCTGAGATATTGAGATATTTACAATGGCATAAATGCTACGTGAGATCTCAATATCTCAGCTCTGGAAGGGTCTAGAGCCTCCATTTTTGCACTCAGATCTAAGTCCATGGCCCTCTATCTAGAATCCAGAGCTTTCAAGAAAATCTAAAATTTCCACCTCGAAAAAAAACGTCAAGGGGTACCACTGTACGTTTTTTTTTTGGGTCAAAATTTTGATTTCTTGAAACTCTGGATTCTGATAGAGGGCCATGGGACTTAGATCTGAGTGCAAAATGGAGGCTCTAGACCCTTCCAGAGCTGAGATATTTAGATATTTATAATGGCATACAGAGCTGAGATATTGAGATATTTACAATGGCATAAATGCTACGTGAAATCTTAATATCTCAGCTCTGGAAGGGTCAGAGCCTCCATTTTTGCACTTAGATCAAGTCCCATGGCCCTCTATCAGAATCCAGAGTTTCAAGAAAATCAAAACTTTGACCTCGAAAAAAAAAACGACAGTGGTACCCCTTACGTTTTTTTTTCGGGTCAAAATTTTGATTTTCTTGAAACTCTGGATTCTGATAGAGGGCCATGGGACTTAGATCTGAGTGCAAAAATGGAGGCTCTAGACCCTTCCAGAGCTGAGATATTTAGATATTTATAATGGCATACAGAGCTGAGATATTGAAGACATCTACAATGGCATAAATGCTATCGTGAAATCTCAATATCTCAGCTCTGGAAGGGTCTAGAGCCTCCATTTTTGCACTCAGATCTAAGTCCCATGGCCCTCTATCAGAATTCAGAGTTTCAAGAAAATCAAAATTTTGACCCTCGAAAAAAAAAACACAGTGGTACCCCTTACGTTTTTTTTTGGGTCAAAATTTTGATTTTCTTGAAACTCTGGATTCTGATAGAGGGCCATGGGACTTAGATCTGAGTGCAAAATGGAGGCTCTAGACCCTTCCAGAGCTGAGATATTTAGATATTTATGGTAGCATTCATGCCAGCTGTAAATATCTGCAATATTTACAACTGGCATAAATGCCATCATGAAATATCTAAATATTCAGCTCTGGGAAGGGTCTAGAGCCTCCATTTTTGCACTCAGATCTAAGTCTCATGTGCCTCTATCATAATCCCAGAGTTTCAAGAAATCAAATTTTGACCTCGAAAACGACACAGTGGTACCCCTTACGTTTTTTTTTTTCGGGTCAAAATTTTGATTTTCTTAAAACTCTGGATTCCTGATAGAGGGCCATGGGACTTAGATCTAAGTGCAAAAATGAGGCTCTAGACCCTTCCAGAGCTGAGATATTTAGATATTTATAATGGCATACAGAGCTGAGATATTGAGATATTTACAATGGCATAAATGCTACGTGAAATTCTCAATATCTCAGCTCTGGAAGGGTTCTAGAGCCTCCATTTTTGCACTCAATATTAAAGTCACATGGCCCTCTGATTCAGAATCCAGAGTTTCAAGAAAATCAAAATTTGCACCTCGAAAAAAAAATCAGGGTACCACCTGTACGTTTTTTTTCGGGTCAAAATTTTGATTTTCTTGAAACTCTGGATTTCTGATAGAGGGCCATGGGACTTAGATCTGAGTGCAAAATGGAGGCTCTAGACCCTTCCAGAGCTGAGATATTTAGAGATATTTATAATGGCATACATAGCTGCAGATATTGAGATATTTACAATGGCATAGATGCTCACGTGAAATTTTAATATCTCAGTCTCTGCAAGGGTTAGAGCCTCCATTTTTGCACTCAGATCTAAGTCCCATGGCCCTCTATCAGAATCCAGAGTTTCAAGAAATCAAAATTTTGACCTCGAAAAAAACGACAGTGTAGCCCCTTACGTTTTTTTTTCGGGTCAAAATTTTGATTTTCTTGAAATCTCTGGGATTCTGACAGAGGGCCATGGGACTTAGATCTGAGTGCAGAAATGGAGGCTCTAGACCCTTCCAGAGCTGAGATATTTAGATATTTATAATGGCATACAGAGCTGAGATATTGAGATATTTACAATGGCATAAATGCTACGCTGAAATCTCAATATCTCAAGCTCTGGAAGGGTCTAGAGCCTCCACTTTTTGCACTCAGATCTAAGTACATGGCCCTCTATCATAATCCAGAGTTTCAAGAAAATCAAAATTTCGACCCCGAAAAAAAACGACAGTGGTACCCCTTACGTTTTTTTTCGGGTCAAAATTTTGATTTTCTTGAAACTCTGGATTCTGATAGAGGGCCATGTGACTTAGATCTGAGTGCAAAATGGAGGCCTCAGACCTTCCAGAGCTGAGATATTTAGATATTTATAATGGCATACAGAGCTGAGATATTAGATATTTACAATGGCATAAATGCTACGTGAATTCTCAATATCTCAGCTCTGGAAGGGCTAGAGCCTTCATTTTTCACTCAGATCTAAGTCCCATGGCCCTCTATCAGAATCGCAGAGTTTCAAGAAAATCAAAATTCTGACCACAAAAAAACGACAGTGGTACCCCTTACCGTTTTTTTTTCGGGTCAAAATTTTGATTTTCTTGAAACTCTGGATTCTGATAGAGGGCCATGGGACTTAGATCTGAGTGCAAAAATGGAGGCTCTAGACCCTTCCAGAGCTGAGATATTTAGATATTTATAATGGCATACAGAGCCTGTAGATATTGAGATATCTAGCAATGGCATAAATGCTACGTGAAATCTCAATATCTCAGCTCTGGAAGGGTCTAGAGCCTCCATTTTTGCACTCAGATCTAAGTCACATGGCCCTCTATCAGAATCCAGAGTTTCAAGAAAATCAAACATTTCACCCTAAAAAAAAACGACAGTGGTACCCCTTACGTTTTTTTTCTGGGTCAAAATTTTGATTTTTCTTGAAACTCTGGATTCTGATAGAGGGCCATGGGACTTAGATCTGAGTGCAAAAATGGAGGCTCTAGACCCTTCCAGAGCTGAGATATTTAGATATTTATAATGGCATACAGAGCTGAGATATTGAGATATTTACAATGGCATAAATGCTACGTGAAATCTCAATATCTCAGCTCTGGAAGGGTCTTAGAGCCTCCATTTTTGCACTCAGATCTAAGTCACATGGCCCTCTATCAGAATCCAGAGTTTCAAGAAAATCAAAATCTCTGACCTCAAAAAAAACGTACAGTGGTACCCCTTACGTTTTTTTTTGGGTCAAAAATTTTGATTTTCTTGAAACTCTGGATTCTGATAGAGGGCCATGGGACTTAGATCTGAGTGCAAAAATGGAGGCTCTAGACCCTTCCAGAGCTGAGATATTTAGATATTTATAATGGCATACAGAGCTGAGATATTGAGATATTTACAATGGCATAAATGCTACGTGAAATCTCAATATCTCAGCTCTGGAAGGGTCTAGAGCCTCCACTTTTGCACTCAGATCTAAGTCCCATGGCCCTCTATCAGAATCCAGAGTTTCAAGAAAATCAAAATTTCGACCCAAAAAAAATCGACAGTGGTACCACTGTACGTTTTTTTTTTTCGGGTCAAAATTTTGATTTTCTTGAAACTCTGGATTCTGATAGAGGGCCATGGGACTTAGATCTGAGTGCAAAAATGGAGGCTCTAGACCCTTCCAGAGCTGAGATATTTAGATATTTATAATGGCATACAGAGCTGAGATATTGAGATATTTACAATGGCATAAATGCTACGTGAAATCTCAATATCTCAGCTCTGGAAGGGTCTAGAGCCTCCATTTTTGCACTCAGATCTAAGTCCCATGGCCCTCTATCAGAATCCAGAGTTTCAAGAAAATCAAAATTTTGACCTCGAAAAAAAAAACGACAGTGGTACCCCTTACGTTTTTTTTTCGGGTCAAAATTTTGATTTTCTTGAAACTCTGGATTCTGATAGAGGGCCATGGGACTTAGATCTGAGTGCAAAAATGGAGGCTCTAGACCCTTCCAGAGCTGAGATATTTAGATATTTATAATGGCATACAGAGCTGAGTATATTGAGATATTTACAATGGCATAAATGCTACGTGAAATCTCAATATCTCAGCTCTGGAAGGGTCTAGAGCCTCCATTTTTGCACTCAGATCTAAGTCACATGGCCCTCTATCAGAATCCAGAGTTTCAAGAAAATCAAAATTTCTGACCTCGAAAAAAAATCGAAGGGGTACCACTGTCGTTTTTTTTTTCGGGTCAAAATTTTGATTTTCTTGAAAACTTGGATTCTGATAGAGGGCCATGGGACTTAGATCTGAGTGCAAAAATGGAGGCTCTAGACCCTTCCAGAGCTGAGATATTTAGATATTTATAATGGCATACAGAGCTGAGATATTGAGATATTTACAATGGCATAAATGCTACGTGAAATCTCAATATCTCAGCTCTGGAAGGGTCTAGAGCCTCCATTTTTGCACTCAGATCTAAGTCCCATGGCCCTCTATCAGAATCCAGAGTTTCAAGAAAATCAAAATTTTGACCCTAAAAAAAAACGACAGTGGTACCCCTTACGTTTTTTTTTTTGGGTCAAAATTTTGATTTTCTTGAAACTCTGGATTCTGATAGAGGGCCATGTGACTTAGATCTGAGTGCAAAAATGGAGGCTCTAGACCCTTCCAGAGCTGAGATATTTAGATATTTATAATGGCATACAGAGCTGAGATATTGAGATATTTACAATGGCATAAATGCTACGTGAAATCTCAATATCTCAGCTCTGGAAGGGTCTAGAGCCTCCATTTTTGCACTCAGATCTAAGTCCCATGGCCCTCTATCAGAATCCAGAGTTTCAAGAAAATCAAAATTTCTACCTGAAAAAAAAAACGACAGGGGTACCACTGTACGTTTTTTTTCGGGTCAAAATTTTGATTTTCTTGAAACTCTGGATTCCTGATAGAGGGCCATGGGACTTAGATCTGAGTGCAAAATGGAGGCTCTAGACCCTTCCAGAGCTGAGATATTTAGATATTTATAATGGCATACAGAGCTGAGATATCTGAGATATTTACAATGGCATAAATGCTACGTGAAATCTCAATATCTCAGCTCTGGAAGGGTCTAGAGCCTCCATTTTTGCACTCAGATCTAAGTCCCATGGCCCTCTATCAGAATCCAGAGTTTCAAGAAAATCAAAAATTTCCACCCGAAAAAAAACGACAGTGGTACCCCTTACGTTTTTTTTTCGGGTCAAAATTTTGATTTTCTTGAAACTCTGGATTCTGATAGAGGGCCATGGGACTTAGATCTGAGTGCAAAAATGGAGGCTCTAGACCCTTCCAGAGCTGAGATATTTAGATATTTATAATGGCATACAGAGCTGAGATATTGAGATATTTACAATGGCATAAATGCTACGTGAAATCTCAATATCTCAGCTCTGGAAGGGTCTAGAGCCTCCATTTTTGCACTCAGATACTAAGTCCCATGGCCCTCTATCAGAATCCAGAGTTTCAAGAAAATCAAAATTTTGACCCGAAAAAAAACGTAAGGGGTACCACTGTCGTTTTTTTTTTCGGGTCAAAATTTTGATTTTTCTTGAAACTCTGGATTCCTGATAGAGGGCCATGTGACTTAGATCTGAGTGCAAAAATGGAGGCTCTAGACCCTTCCAGAGCTGAGATATTTAGATATTTATAATGGCATACAGAGCTGAGATATTGAGATATTTACAATGGCATAAATGCTACGTGAAATCTCAATATCTCAGCTCTGGAAGGGTCTAGAGCCTCCATTTTTGCACTCAGATCTAAGTCCCATGGCCCTCTATCAGAATCCAGAGTTTCAAGAAAATCAAAATTTTGACCCTCTAAAAAAAAAACATGACAGTGGTACCACTTACGTCTTTTTTTTTCGGGTCAAAATTTTGATTTTCTTGAAACTCTGGATTCTGATAGAGGGCCATGGGACTTAGATCTGAGTGCAAAAATGGAGGCTCTAGACCCTTCCAGAGCTGAGATATTTAGATATTTATAATGGCATACAGAGCTGAGATATTGAGATATTTACAATGGCATAAATGCTACGTGAAATCTCAATATCTCAGCTCTGGAAGGGTCTAGAGCCTCCATTTTTGCACTCAGATCTAAGTCCCATGGCCCTCTATCATAATCCAGAGTTTCAAGAAAATCAAAATTTCTACCCGAAAAAAAAAACGACAGGGGTACCACTGTACGTTTTTTTTTCGGGTCAAAATTTTGATTTTCTTGAAACTCTGGATTCTGATAGAGGGCCATGGGACTTAGATCTGAGTGCAAAAATGGAGGCTCTAGACCCTTCCAGAGCTGAGATATTTAGATATTTATAATGGCATACAGAGCTGAGATATTGAGATATTTACAATGGCATAAATGCTACGTGAAATCTCAATATCTCAGCTCTGGAAGGGTCTAGAGCCTCCATTTTTGCACTCAGATCTAAGTCACAAGCAATATGTAATTGAATTTAAGACAGACATTGGCA